>VDFB02088370.1:105000-146091 GCA_007258455.2 Sequoia sempervirens
CCATAACACAATATTGCAATAAAGGCAATACAACAACATCATATCACAGTATCATAAGAGTGCAAGATCATAAATCAATATCAGTGAGATCACACAAGACCACAAAGTACACCAAAAGATGTATCAAGGCAATATTCCATAAATCAAAATAAATCCATTTAACAACAATCTAAACCAACTCCCACAACATACTTCCAGAGGAACACAAACAAGTAAAACACATGGGCAACTAGGGGAAAGTGTCATCGCATAGTCCTACATGGGCTATCCTGTGCTCTTCCTCCCAACTGGAGGTGTCGGTCCCATCTATGGCTATCCCGTGCCCTTCCTCCCAACTGGAGGCGCCGGTCCATAGGGTGACTCATGCAGAGCCGTAAACCTCTCGTGAACACGAGGTCACGACCTTGCCGACCACGACCTTCTCAACCTTCCATTTGTCTGCGGAAGCACTAATGAAGATGAGGCATCCATTTTAAAATCTTATAATAATATTACTACCCAACCCTCCTAAGTTAATTATTAGGTTTTCACTTGATTACTTACTCACTCGTGGGTTATCATGTGCCCTTCCCCTTAAACGGGGCACTGGCCCCCACGAGGATCCACTCTCCCTAGAAACCCAACCAAAACCAAAAAGAAACAGGGGTGTACCATCACAATCATGCACATTGAAATACAACAACAATAACACGCGAGGCATAACCCATCTCGCTAAATGAGTACATTATCAAAATCTCACAAGTCTATACACCCATTCTCAAAGCATGAAATATCAAATACTCATAAGGAAAAGGCATAAATCCAACAAAATCACAATCCTCTGGAAGACAACAGTTTTAACACAAATGGGGTTCCCACATCAATGCACTCACAATGTCCCGAACCCAACATGTCTGCAAGACTCAACTTCATAAAAAGATAACTTATTTAATTCCATAATAAATTCCATTTCCATAATATACACACCAAAAACAAGAATTAAATAATCAATGCTGACATCTATTCATAAATTTCCTTTTTACTATATTAACCTATCAAAGTTCATAATTTAACAAATTAATAAAAATTCCTTTCTATATTTCATATTTCCATTATAATAAAATCTTGTTTTATTCATACCAGAAAAAGAAACAATCTGTTTACAGATAGAATTAATTAAATTAATTTAATAGTGAAATTGTGACTTACAAAATATAATTAAACGAATTAATAAATAAATAAATAAATATATATATATATATATTTATAAATGCATACCATACGTTATAATTTAGAAAAGAATTTTCATTTTAAATAAAACACATATTCGAAACTCCTTTCGAATGGAAAATGGACCATTCAAAGGCACGGAATATTACTGGCCGCGGACAGTCTACGGACTATCACAACAGTCCGAAGGACTGCCGTGGATAGTCTATGGACTGTCACAGCAGTCCGAAGGACTACCGTGGGTAGTCCGCAGTCTGCCGCACAGTACAACAGCCGGCTAGGTGGTGGGTACGGCCGAGGACGAACCATCACTCAGTCAGGATTTTATAATACCAGAAATAACATCAATAAAGCCGATGGAGGTACGGCGAAATTCGAAACTTTAGAATTAAATTTTTATTCAATATTTATATATATATATATCTAATATATATATATATATCTAATATATATATATATATATCTAATATATATACATATATATACTGTATTTTAAATATTTCAAAAACAGAGAATGATAATCAACTATACAAGTTATTGTATATATATTAACAAGAATATACACAACTTAGAATTCACAGTAAGGGAATTATTTTTTTTTAATTTTTTTTTTCTTTCTTTTTTTTTTAGAACAAAACTACAGTAATACTGTTTAATTCCAGAACCCAACCAAAATTCCATTTTAAATAACAACAATCCAGAACCCAACAAAAATTTCTTTTGATTGAATAACAGTCCAAAACATTTCTAAAGATTCGAAGATTTTCTTTTCACACGCATTAAATTTCAAACCCCAGGAGGAAATTTCATTCACAAAGAACAATTCTTATTTCATTTGTTGCTACAGAAAGAAGATAATTAAAAGGAGAAGGAGAACCTGGTGCCCTGTGCCTGAAGAAAATATGTGGAAGCTTTATCCTTTTTGCAGAGCTAATCCTTCGCTGCCGATTGTTTCCAGCAACAGATCCAGAATCTCCCTCAAACTGAACCTTCTTCTTCAATAAATTCACCAGAATAATAGAAAGAGAATGCAATACTCCTCGAGGATGACAAAAAAAGTGAATGCAAAATTTCTCCAGAATCAGAAAGAAAGAGAATGCAACCACATACAAAGAAAAATCCCTAAATAAAATCAACACTCAGAAAGTCTCTTCCATTTCCTCTTCCCGTGAATACCAGAAGTCACTTCTCCAAAAATAAATAAAATTTAAAAATATTCAAATCCACAAATTTTTAACTTTTTATTTATTTATTTATTTATCATCTCCACAAACACTTTATTAAATAATCACATGCCCATTAAAACAATTGAAATCAACCATTTGCAAGATTTTCTCAAAATAAATTTAATATTTTCACAAACTACTACTAACATTTATTTATTTATTAATTTATTACTTTATGCTTTTATTTTATTAATTGTTTAATTATTTAAATCACAATATAAAACCATACACCACATTAGATAAGTCATAAAATCACAATAACATACAAAGGCTAACGTAACAACAAAATGGCTATGACCAAGACGCACAAAACCTAGAAGGTACAAGACGGTTAACATCTTGGATCAGAGTTACTTCCATGTCACGTTTGCTCAATTTCCTGCCGTTGGGTTGGTTCAATGCTCACCCAGACCTATCGAAATAGGTGGAATCGAGTCTTATTCCTGCAAATCCTGCATCCAACAAGGTGATACACAACATACATACATATAATCAATTACAAGCATCGTGAGAAGGATTTGTAGTGTAGCAGGGCGCTCGCAAATGAGTGATGCTACCTGTCCCCTCACCAAATCATATCATCATCTATTGCATTATAAAATTACATTAATTTGCATCAACATCATCAGTTACTATTCTCTAGTCTACTGCATTCCAATTAACTCCATCAAAACAATCGTAAATAAAAATATCATTATAATATCCATGACATCATAAGAGTAATATAATCAGTAACAATCTAAGCTACCATAACAACATAATATCAACAGTATCATCACAATCACAATGTGCCAAACAAAACCACAGAGAATGTCAAGAACAAGCAGTAACATGAGGGGTATTACATCCTCCCCACCAAGAATTCGGCTTACTCCTGGAAGCCAGTAAAAAGATAAGGATAAGAATCCCTGATACGAGAGGCATCCTCCCATGTAGCTGAAGCCTCATCATTCGGGTCCCACTGAACCCGTACCTGATCAATTTCTCTGCCTCTGAGGGTAAGTCGCCAACGCTGAAGCACGACCACGGGCTCGAGTGCCAGCTGCCCATCCTCGACCTGAAGAGCATTCCAATCAAGAACATGAGTAACATCAGGAAAATATGGTCTAAGAACAGAAACATGAAATACATCGTGAATCCGCGACAAACTGGGCAGCAAAGCTAAGCGGTAAGCAACAAGTCCAATCCGCTCTAACACCTCAAAGGGTCCAACGAAGCGAGGCGCAAGCTTCAAACCCTTTCCATAACGAATAGGGCTCTTCCGCGGGCGCACTCGAAGGAACACCTAGTCACCCACTGCAAACTGTCGATCAACTCTATGAGCGTCAGCATACTTCTTCTGTCTATCCTAAGCAGCTACAAGATGCTCCCAAATGCGAGCCACCTGCTGCTCCATATCTCTAATAATTTCGGGTCCAAGAAGCACCCTGTCCTCCAACCGATCCCAACTCAAAGGAGTACGACAAGGACGACCGTACAAAGCCTGAAAAGGAGCCATACCAATGGAACTATGGTACCCATTGTTATATGCAAACTCAACCAAGTACAGATAGTCCTCCCAACGCGATTGCTGATCCATGACATACATACGAAGCATATCCTCTAGCACCTGGTTAACTCTCTCAGTTTGACCATCAGTCTTAGGATGGTAGGTAGAACTAAAATTCAACTTAGTTCCCAAAGACTGTTGTAAAGATGTCCATAACGCAGACGTGAATACTGGATCTCTGTCAGAAATGATCCTCTGTGGTATCCCATGCAATCTAACTATATCATTCATGAACACCTTAGCAACATAAGATGTCGTATACGAAGATTGAACATGATAAAAATGAGCTACCTTAGTCAATTTGTCTACAATGACCATAATAGCATCATGTCGTCTAGATGACATAGGCAACCCAATAATGAAATCCATGGAAATAACATCCCATTTCCATTCCAAAACAAGGTGAGGCTATAACAACCCTGCTGGATGATGATGTTCAGTTTTTACTCTCTGACATTCAAGACATCGAGCCACAAAGTCGGCGATATCCCGCTTCATTCCTGACCAAAAATAAAGTGAACGCAGATCCGCATACATTTTCTTAACTCTAGGATGTGCTGCGTAAGGTGCCCGATGACCTTCTATCAAAATCAGGGTACGAAGACCCTCTGAAGGAGGTACATACAACCGTCCAGAGAAACGCAAAGCACCATTCGAAACCAACGAGTAACCAACAAATTTCCCCTCCAAAGCTCTGCCTGATTCCACCTCAGCTTTCACTTCTGAATACCAACTATCTGAAGGAAGGGCTGCGAGAATCTGACTCTTCAAATCCACCTCAAGAGTCATTGCAGAAACCTCATGCTTGCGTCGACTTAGAGCGTCAGCCACCACATTTTCCTTACCCTGAATAAACTTCACCTCAAAATTGTATTCACACAAAAATTACATCCACCTCCTCTGTCTTGCATTCAAATTCGGTTGTGTGAAGATGTATTGTAAACTCTGATGATCTGTATGCAACTCGAACCGGTGCCCTAACAAGAAGTTCCTCCATCTCACAAGAGCATGAACAACTGCGGCCAACTCAAGGTCGTGTGTGGGATAATTGAGTTCATGATCCTTTAGTTTCTGAGATTCATAGGCAATCACTCTCCCATCCTGCATCAATACGGCTCCAAGACCTTCCAAAGAGGCATCCGTACAAACCACGAAATCACCTGTAGGATCCGGCACTGCCAAAATTGGAGCACTAGTCAGTTTTTCCTTAAGAGTTTGGAAAGCTAACTGACACTGCTCTATCCAAAGAAATTTCTTTCCTTTCCTCTGAAGTGATGTGATAGGATGCGCAATCCTCGAAAAGCCCTGCACGAACCACCGATAATACCCAGCTAGTCCCATGAAACTGTGAATTTCTGAGACATTAGTGGGCACGGGCCAATCCATGATAGCCTGGATCTTAGCAGGATCCACATAAATTCCCTCACCAGAAATCACATGGCCCAAATTTTGAACTTTAGTCTTATAAAAGTCACACTTTGCCAGATTGGCATATAATTGGTTTTCCCTTAAGCACTGCAAAACCTACTTTAGGTGCACCTCATGTTCCTCCATAGACTTAGAATAGATCAAAATATCATCAAGAAACACGAGGATGAACCTATCCAAGTAAGTTCGAAACACCCCATTCATTAGACTCATAAAGACTAAAGGTGCATTCGTTAACCCGAACGGCATCACTGTAAACTCGTAGTGTCTGTACCGAGTGCGAAATGCAGTTTTATGAATGTCTGCCTCTGCTATCCGCAACTGATGATACCCTGATTTGAGGTCAATCTTGGAAAATACCTTTGCCCCCTTTATCTGATCAAAGAGATCATCAATCCCAGGAAGGGGATAACGATTCTTTACTGTTACCTTTTTCAATTGTCTGTAATCGATACAAAGACGAAGAGAACCATCCTTCTTTTTGACAAAGATCACTGGTGCTCCCCAAGGAGAAACACTAGGGCGGATAAACCCCTTAGCCAACAATTCCTCCAATTGCAACCGAAGTTCTTGAAGTTCCTACGTGGTCATCCTGTATGGAGCCCGAGATATAGGCTCAGCTCCAGGCACCAGATCTATCCTGAAATCCACCTCTCGCCTAGGAGGCATACCTGGTATCTCACTAGGGAAAACATCAGAAAACTCTGCAAGGAGAGGATAATCCTTCAATGACACCTCACGGCTAACCTCAAACTCAAGGTCACTAACTGACACTGCAAAGAGCTGGCAACCCTTACGAAAACACCTTTTTAACTGCATAGCTGAGATCATTCTCAAAGAAACAGGCCTTTGAATACCCACAATTTCCACCTCCTTTCCAAAATCATCCACACACCGCACTGCTTTACGGCGACAATCTATCAAAGCACGATGTGAGCTTAACCAATCCATGCCCAAGACTACATCATAAGAACCAAGTGGAAGAATTCTGAGGTCCACCTTAGTTGACATTGCCCCTAACTCTAATCTACAACCCTGCACAAGCTTCTCGACCATAACCTTAGATCTTGAAGCTAATTCAACTTGCCATTTTTCGCTTTGCTTTATTGCCCCCAATTTACATCACTCGATAACTAAAGGAGATATGAAAGAATCAGATGCACCAGAATCAAAGATTACTGAAATGCTAGACTTATGTAATAAACCTATAGTCTCAACGACGGTGCTCTGATGATCTGCCTGACAATTATCCACTATTGCGAAGACTTGGTGAGATCTCCCTGCATCTCCCACTGTCGGCTCAGACATAGCTAGTTTCTGATTAAACTCTGAAGCGCTCTTCTAAGGACACATCCTAGCAATATGCCCCTGCTGCCCACACGAGAAACATCCAGAACCTTGACCAAAACCTCTTCCCCCGGATGGAGCATTCGATTGCTGGAAGCTCCCATGACTAGGTTGAGACTGAAAACTCAATGCAGGCTGCTCCTGATGTGCATGATTTGGGTTCTGATCCCTGCGAAACTGAAAGTGGCCACCATGATGAGAAGTAACATTCTTGTGCTTCGATTGAGATTGTTGCTGCTGACCCCCTTTTGAAGGCCCAAAACGGCTCTTAGAAGGCCCTGCTACCTATGTCTGACCTCCTTGAGTACCAGCTCTAGGAGTTGGCACACTACCAATCTACACTCCTACATGACCACCCAATGCCATAGCCAATTTTTCTTCCACCAAGCGAGCCTTTTTTACAGCAACTTCCATTGTCTTTGGTTTGAAAACTCGTACACCACCACTGATGCGAGCGTTCAAGCCTCGAAAAAAATGTTGTACTAACATCCCTTCATCATGACTAATAGGTGGATGAGCTCTCATCAAATCCCTCATATGGCCTGCTAGCAAAGCATCCTGGTCAACTGAAGCTCCCCTATGCCTTGGATACCTTTCTCTTTCTCTTTCAACCCACTGATCCCCATCAGGTCTAGGACCCAATCTATCAAGAAGCTCACCCAAAAAATGCTGCAACTGAGCATCCAACCCCGGCTGTTCCGGGTTCTGTCCACCACCCGACGGATTGTTCTGAGAATTCTGTTGCTCCTCAGACTCGGGACCGTGAGAACTTGGCGGTGAAGGACTCGGTTGGTTGGCTCCACGGCCACCACCTCGGCCTCTTCCTCGGCCTCTACCTCTACCTCTACCTCTGCCTCTAGGCATGCTTCTGCACAACAAGACAAAGGTACATATGAGCTCAAGAGCCAAAACGTGAAGGTTGCTTAATGGACAAAACTACCCAGAGACCCCAGCGTTTGCAACCTTGGCTCTGATACCAAGTTGTAATGCTCACCATGCAAACCCCAAAGAACAACCACATAAAAAGCATACAATTTTTTTTTTTAAGAGAAATAAATAGTCGATATACAAATATTAAATAATCATATACATGATCATTTACTTTATTTCATTACAATACAAATAACGTAACCAACTATGTTCTTTGGGGCACGCAAGGTCACATCGAATTAAATATTACAAAGCATCAACAAAGGAACTATAAAAGACAACATAAATTCCATCATGAGGATTCACATAGCCAAATAAGGATACAATGTTGAAATTACATTACAACATCTTTTAAATATACAACATATCCATAAACATAATTTACATCATGATTCCCAATCATGTGGAATGAATACAATATACAAGATTATCAAAATACATAGAGATCAACTGGTACAAATCTTCAATAGGATGAGACTGAGCCAACGAACGCTGATGGGGAACCCAAGGGTGTGCGGAGCACGTTCCACCCGTCCACCCCCGTGCTAAGAGGTGACAGAGAAGTAACTCCGACCAAGACTGTCAATCGACAAGAACCGAGGTACAAACATAACAAGAAGTACCAACATAGAGCCATAACACAATATTGCAATAAAGGCAATACAACAACATCATATCACAGTATCATAAGAGTGCAAGATCATAAATCAATATCAGTGAGATCACACAAGACCACAAAGTACACCAAAAGATGTATCAAGGCAATATTCCATAAATCAAAATAAATCCATTTAACAACAATCTAAACCAACTCCCACAACATACTTCCAAAGGAACACAAACAAGTAAAACACATGGGCAACTAGGGGAGAGTGTCATCGCATAGTCCTACATGGGCTATCCTGTGCTCTTCCTCCCAACTGGAGGCGCTAGTCCCATCTATGGCTATCCTATGCCCTTCCTCCCAACTAGAGGCGCCGGTCCATAGGGTGACTCATGCAGAGCCGTAAACCTCTCGTGAAGACGAGGTCACGACCTTGCCGACCACGGCCTTCTCAACCTTCCATTAGTCTATGGAAGCACTAATGAAGATGAGGCATCCATTTTAAAATCTTATAATAATATTACTACCCAACCCTCCTAAGTTAATTATTAGGTTTTCACTTGATTACTAACTCACTCGTGGGTTATCCTGTGCCCTTCCCCTTAAACGGGGCGCCGGCCCCCACGAGGAGCCACTCTCCCTAGAAACCCAACCAAAACCAAAAAGAAACAGGGGTGTACCATCACAATCATGCACATTGAAATACAACAACAATAACACACGAGGCATAACCCATCTCGCTAAATGAGTACATTATCAAAATCTCACAAGTCTATACACCCCATTCTCAAAGCATGAAATATCAAATACTCATAAGGAAAAGGCATAAATCCAACAAAATCACAATCATCTAGAAGACAACAGTTTTAACACAAATGGGGTTCCCACATCAATGCACTCACAATGTCCCGAACCCAACAAGTCTGCAAGACTCAACTTCATAAAAAGATAACTTATTTAATTCCATAATAAATTCCATTTCCATAATATACACACCAAAAACAAGAATTAAATAATCAATGCTGACATCTATTCATAAATTTCCTTTTTACTATATTAACCTATCAAAGTTCATAATTTAACAAATTAATAAAAAATCCTTTCTATATTTCATATTTCCATTATAATAAAATCTTGTTTTATTCATACTAGAAAAAGAAACAATCTGTTCACAAACATAATTAATTAAATTAATTTAACAGTGAAATTGTGACTTAAAAAATATAATTAAACGAATTAATAAATAAATAAATATATATATATATATTTATAAATGCATACCATATATGTCCCGAACCCAACAAGTCTGCAAGACTCAACTTCATAAAAAGATAACTTATTTAATTCCATAATAAATTCCATTTCCATAATATACACACCAAAAACAAGAATTAAATAATCAATGCTGACATCTATTCATAAATTTCCTTTTTACTATATTAACCTATCAAAGTTCATAATTTAACAAATTAATAAAAATTCCTTTCTATATTTCATATTTCCATTATAATAAAATCTTGTTTTATTCATACCAGAAAAAGAAACAATCTGTTTACAAACAGAATTAATTAAATTAATTTAACAGTGAAATTGTGACTTACAAAATATAATTAAACGAATTAATAAATAAATATATATATATATATATATATATATATATATATATATATATATATATATATATATATATATATATATATATATATATATATATATATATATTTATAAATGCATACCATACGTTATAATTTAGAAAAGAATTTTCGTTTTAAATAAAACACATATTTGAAACTCCTTTGAATGGAAATGGACCATTCAAAGGCACGGAATAATATCGCGGACAGCATTAATTATCACAGAACCGAGGCCGTGGTAGTTCACCGTGAAGATAACGGTCGGTCGGGTGGTGGGTACTACCGGGGAACCATCACTACGATTTTATAATACCGTAAATAACATCAATAAAGCCCGAGGTAGGGCTAAATTCAAAACTTTAGAATTAAATTTTCATTCAATATTTATATATATATATATATATATATGTGTGTGTGTGTATGTATATATATATATATCTAATATATATATATATACATATATATACTATATTTTAAATATTTTGAAAACAGAGAATGATAATCAACTGTACAAGTTACAGTATATATATTAACAAGAATATACACAACTCAGAATTCACAGTAAGGGAATTATTTTTTTAAATTTATTTATATTTTTTTCATTTTTTTTTTTAGAACAAAACTACAATAATACTGTTTAATTCCAGAACCCAACCAAAATTCCATTTTAAATAACAACAATCCAGAACCCAACAAAAATTTCTTTTGATTGAATAACAGTCCAAAACATTTCTAAAGATTCGAAGATTTTCTTTTCACACGCATTAAATTTCAAACCCCAGGAGGAAATTTCATTCACAAAGAACAATTCTTATTTCATTTGTTGCTACAGAAAGAAGATAATTAAAAGGAGAAGGAGAACCTGGTGTCCTGTGCCTGAAGAAAATCTGTGGAAGCTTTATCCTTTTTGCAGAGCTAATCCTTCGCTGCCGATTGTTTCCAACAACAGATCCAGAATCTCCCTCAAACTGAACCTTCTTCTTCAATAAATTCACCAGAATAATAGAAAGAGAATGCAATACTCGTCCATGATGATAGCAAAAGTGAATGCAAAATTTCTCCAGAATCAGAAAGAAAGAGAATGCAACCACATACAAAGAAATATCCCTAAATAAAATCAACACTCAGAAAGTCTCTTCCATTTCCTCTTCCCGTGAATACCAGAAGTCACTTCTCCAAAAATAAATAAAAATTTAAATATATTCAAATCCACAAATTTTTAACTTTTTATTTATTTATTTATTTATCATCTCCACAAACACTTTATTAAATAATCACATGCCCATTAAAATAATTGAAATCAACCATTTACAAGATTTTCTCAAAATAAATTTAATATTTTCACAAACTACTACTAACATTTATTTATTTATTAATTTATTACTTTATGTTTTTATTTTATTAATTGTTTAATTATTTAAATCACAATATAAAACCATACACCACATTAGATAAGTCATAAAATCACAATAACATACAAAGACTAACGTAACAACAAAATGGCTATGACCAAGATGCACAAAACCAAGAAGGTACAAGACGGTTAACATCTTGGATCGGAGTTACTTCCATGTCACCTTTGTTCAATTTCCTGCCGTTGGGTTGGTTCAATGCTCGCCTAGACCTATCAAAATAGGTGGAATCGAGTCTTATTCCTACAAAGCCTGCATCCAACAAGGTGATACACAACATACATACATATAATCAATTACAAGCATCGTGAGAAGGATTTGCAATGTAGCAGGGCGCTCGCGAATGAGTGATGCTACATGTCCCCTCACCAAATCATATCATCATCTATTGCATTATAAAATTACATTAATTTGCATCAACATCATCAGTTACTATTCTCTAGTCTATTGCATTCCAATTAACTCCATCAAAACAATCGTAAATAAAAATATCATTATAATATCCATGACATCATAAGAGTAATATAATCAGTAACAATCTAAGCTACCACAACAACATAATATCAACAATATCATCACAATCATAATGTGCCAAAAAAAACCACAGAGAATGTCAAGAACAAGCAGTAACATGAGGGGTATTACAACCCTCCTTTGGCAAAAGAAATAGAAAAAGCACGTTGAATTATCATGTTTAAAAGCAAAAAACCCCCCTTGTTGTGTCCTTATAGGTCTTCGTAGAATCTCCCAGAGCCAACCAAGTTGGTGAATGCATAGCACCGGTCCATTCCAACCACCGCATCCATCCCCAACCGTCAGCTTAAAAATTGATGTCCCACTAATGCCCATCGTCAGTGGCGCTACAGAGTTTCTCCTTGTGCATCCAAAATGAAAGGATGCCAGTCGACCTCCATGCCCAAATTGAGCATCTATTCCACATTGTCTGACCAGGGGAGCCCCACACCAGGCAATGCAATCACAACCGTGTCAATGTCCCCCACCAAGATTGAGCCTTTGAATACCTAGTGAAGTAGTAGCAGGCACCTTTCCTTTGGTAAGTCCAAATCCAACAATGACGCCAGAAACCTGGAGGAGATATCTGAGTTAGCTCTTGTTCGGTTCTTGGAGACATAGTTCGCCCTACCTAAAACCATCTTCATCGCCTCAATACACAAGACATCCTTATTGCGGCATATGTTCTTCATACACTTGTTTGAGATTTCACCGTGAAACGCAACCTCCATCTTCGAGCTCGATAACTTCACTCGGGTGACCATTTTGATGCCTTTTGGTTTCTATTGGTTGTGCCATAAATAGAATGGAGAATGTACTTTGCATTAAATGTTGGTTGTCATTGTCCTTCAATAACATCCCTTCAGACATTCTCCAGCTCATATGCGGCAAACTTTCCATTAATTCACACAGTATTTCAGTAGTTCATAGATTTTAGGCCCGAGGGGGTGGGATTAATGTCCTTGTGCATCACAGAAATGTCGACCATACATCCTAGCCATTCTCATCGAATCTAGGTCCGCTCCCAATTTTCCTCCATTTCTACACTTAGCTCGCCTCCACCACCAAAAGCCTTCATCGGAGAGTGTGACAGTCACATCCAGGGTACCTACCCTCTTGTCAATCATGGGAGAAGTAAATAAGGTGCTTTCTCAAATGCCAAGTGTCCAAGCCCATGCACCCAATCTAGCCATCCTAGCTTAGACAATGAATGCTCCTCGATACATGGGCCAACCAATTACTCTAATCCAACCCCTGCATTGGCCAAGGCATCAGCTTCTTTATTTCCCTCCCTATATGTATGGTTTGTCAGGAAGCCTTCGAATGATTGTAAAAGTTCCAATGCTTTCTTAAGAAAAGCATTAAGTTTCCAATTTGGGGTGCTTTCGCTCCTTAAAGCATTGATGACCAGAGCAGTCACCTTCTATCTCTAACTTTGCTACTCTGAGCTCTTTGCATAATTTCAGGCCATGAATTAGCACCTAAAACTCAACGTCATCGTTCGTTCCAATTGGGAGAGTTGTTGGTAGAGAGGACACAATATTACCTTGATCATCCTGAACAATACATCTGGCCCTTGAAGGGCCAGGATTACCCTTTGAGGCCCCATCAAAGTTTAGTTTGTACTATCCCAAGCTCAGAGGCTTCCAAACCATTGACGCTCGATCTGACATAGATTCCTTACCACCCTTCCCAATCCAAGGAAGAATCCGAAGAGAGGGCCATGCAGCTTTGAGCCTTGCATCCCATTCCGAAAAGTGTTTATTCTTTCCTTGACTCATGGCCAATTTTGTGTTTAATGATTCAATTAGGCACGCCTCAATTTTGTTGATTAGAGAGGATACTCCCATTTTCTTCTCTTGGAAAATTATTCTATTCCTCTCCTTCCATATCTCCCATACGACAATTGAGGGGCTGAGAGTCCAAATGTCACCATATACTGAGTTCTTTTTGACGGAAGGCCGGGAGAGGAGCCAAGTGAGAAAATCTATGTAGCACACTAGCCCAACCTAGCCTTGCACATAGCACTGGCCCAACCTAGCCTTACACATAGCCATCTCCAACATGCTTGGGAAAAGTGACACCCAAGTAAGATATGACTCGTTGTTTCTTTTGCTTCCTCTTATAGGGCACATCTAGACGGGCCATGAAAGCCTAGGCAACAAAATTTTTAAGCCGTAAGGATTTTATTTTGCATCGCAGCCCAAGCAAAGGTGCCTGCTTTGGGAAGGCACACATTGCTCCAACACAAATGTAGAGGTAATGTATAGATTATCCTTCCCTTCTCCTCGTAAAGTTTCCTATACCTGTCCTTTGTATTGTATCTTCCCGATTTTGCACCAGCCTAGATTATGGTGTCACTGCCCGAACGCAATGCTAGTACTCTATTTTTTAGAGCATCTGAGAGCAACTAGACCTCTCTTGGGGGTAGATTTAAATTGGTGAAGTCTTTCCACTTCCAATCTGAGATTGGGTTGCTTCGATCAATATGAATGTAGTCTCTAACCTTATCACCCCAGCGCACCTTTAAGGCTTGTTTTAGCTGTCCCCCATCAAAGATGTTGTCCAAGATAAGGTAGACAACCCAAGAATCCTCCTAGAATAGTGCTTTGCTTCCATCCGTAATGTCCCAGGAGAGATAATTACATATGAGGGGGCAACATTTCTTCATGAAGTTCCAGATTCTGGACCCAGACGAAGGATTTTCCACTAAGAGGATCCTGCATGTATTCCCATCCTCAATGTACTTTTTATGCATAATCCATGCCCATTTTCTCTGGGCCTCAGTGTGCATCCTCTAGACTAGCTTTGCACCCAAAGCCACGTTTTGCATTTCTAAGCTATTAAAACCCAAACCTCCATCCTCCTTTGTTCTGTAGAGTTTTTCCCAAGAAATCAAAGCTATCTTCTTTTTCTCCGCATTCCCATTCCAGAAGAAGTGCCTTAGTATCTTCGTAAATTTTTCAGTGCTTCCACTTGGAATGCAAAGGACCAACATCAACTATATTTGGAGGGCAGAGAGAAACAATTTGATTAGTGTGGTTCGACCTTCCTAGGAAAGCCATCTGGCTTTCCAGGAATGCACCTTTGAGTTTGTCTTGAGGTTGAGGGGGTCCCAAAATCCTGTTGATCTGACACCTTTGGCAAGGGGAATACCAAGGTAGGTAAATGGGAGCTCCCCTTTTTTGAAATCCAGAATCCATAGAATCTCTTGTTCTTTCTGGGTTGGAGTGTTTAAGAAGACTTTTGATTTCCTTTTATTGACCATTTGTCTCGATGCAAGAGCATATTGACTGAGAAATGAGTGTAGAAAAAGGGCCTCCTTCCTTTTGGTTGATCCCAGGAGAGAGGTGTCGTCTGTGAATTGTTGGTGAGACACAACTTGTACTCCATTTGTCACCTGAATTCCTTCTAGCTAGGATGTGGCAATTCCCTAGGAAATTTCCCTACCTAAAGCTTCAACCATCAATATGTAGAGGAATGGGGAAAGTGGGTCCCCTTGTCTTAAACCCCTGGATGCTTCAAATGATCCTTCAGGCATCCCATTGACCAACACTAAAAATTTGGGGGTTGAGACGTAAAAAAAGGCCCAGTTGATCCATCTTATTGAGAATCCAAAAGCTTCCAGGACCTTCATCAGGAATCTCCAATCCACCGTGTCATAGGCCTTCCTGAAGTCAAGTTTGATGATCATCCCCACTTGTTTGTTCTGATGCAATGAATGTATAGCTTCTTGGACAATGATTATTCCATCCATTATTGCTTTGTCTAGAACAAAGCCAGTCCATTCTTCAGCAATTAATGATAGCAAGATGAGTTTAAGCCTATTGGCCATGGCCTTTGTCATGATTTTATATATAATGTTGCACAAAGAGATCGACCTATAATCCTCCATGGAGTTAACTGCCTCTTTCTTAGAGATTAGGGCTAAGAAAGTGTGATTGATTTCTTTAAGAAAGTGGCCCGAGGTCCAAGCAATCGCGATTGCTTTTGATAACTCGTCGCCAAGCAAGTCCCAAAACTTCTAGAAAAAGCCCGCAGGGAAACCATCTGGACCTGAGGCTTTATCAGGATGAAGTTGGAATAGAGCTTGCTTGATTTCTTCCTTTGAGAGATCAGTTATGAGCATTCTGTTCTGGTCCTCCATTACAATCCTGGGGATGTTTTCCAACATAGACTTTTTCTAACACAAGTTGGAGCCTTCAAAATTATTCAGAAGATTTTTGAAGTATCTTACCGCCTCCTCATCAATTTCACATGGGCATCTAGGATGTGGTTGTCTTGGCCTTTCAGACTAGAAATTTTGTTTACACTTTTGTGTTGTCTCGTGCTATTGTGAAAGAATTTTGTATTTTTATTGCCTTCCCTAAGCCAAACCTCCCATGATTTATGCCTCCAGAAAGTTTCTTCTTTGGCTAATATGTCTTCATACTTTCCTAGTAAGTCCTTCTCCTTGTGATAACTTTGAACATTCATACCATTATTCATGATATCTTCTTCAATCAACTGAAGTTCCTTCTCTATGTCAACTTTTGATTCAAAGATGTTTTTGAAGCAGTCCCTATTCCATTCTTTGATTCTTTGCTTCAACCATTTGAGTTTGTAAACCAGACAGAACATTTTTGAGCCATGGATCTAGATTTCCAACCACCATTTTTCAATTAAGTCCGAGAAAGATGGGTCCTTGAACCACATATTTTCAACTTTGAATGGTGAGTGTAGTGGGATTCTATCTTCTTGTATCACTAGCTAGATGGGGAGATGATCAGAGCCAACACATGGAAAAATGGTGGCCTCCAATGTGCATTGAAAATTTTCCAAACCACTCCAGAGGAGGAAACGCTCAAGTTTTTTTGCTATCATGCCTGGTCCATTTCTTTTATTTTTCCAAGTGTATGTTCCATTTATGAAATCTATGTTTAATAGCTAATTTCTAAGAATCCAATCCCAAAAGTCAATATGGGATTAATTACCTCTAGGGATGCCTCCTATTTTGTCCTTATCTTCCAACACCGCATTGAAATAACCACCTAAAACAAAATTTTCACTTGTTTTATCCCTAAAAATTTCTTCAATTTCCTGCCATAGGCTTTGTTTTCTTATGCACAAATTTGGACCGTATATGTTTATCAAGCCAAATTGGAGTTTGGAGTGAATACCACAAATTTTGTAGCATTACCATCCAGAACTTTCTAGCATGAGCTCTACCTAGAATTGACAAGGATTCCAGAAAAAAGCCAGACCCCCGGAGGCGCCACTCGCCTAAACCCCACAACCTTCCCAACCATTATATCTTTTCTTGATTTTCTCTAAATCTTCTTTATTGAGTTTTGTTTCTTGTAGAAGTATGATGTTTGCCTTAGCTAGAGCCACACACCCTCTGACTAGGCACTACTTGTTAGGGGCATTAAGACCCCTAACATTCCATGACAGGATTCTCATGATGAACCTAGGAAAGGGGTGCTCTTCCCCATATTCAATAGGTCAATAAGCTTTTGTTGGCCCTCAACATCACTTTCCATCAAAATAAGTTCCTGGGAAGATTTCCTTCCCCTTGTTTTTCCTTTTCCATAGTCTGGTTTGAGTTTGGATGAGGGCGTTTGCTTTATTCCCAAATGGCCAAGAGGGGATATGTTCACAATTTCATTTTCTGAGTCTACCGTAGCCTCCAACATCTGAAGTTGCACAGGAGAAAGCATGAAGCCCGCAATAGGCTCATCGGGTGCTTCGTCCACACCAGCCATGGGCATATTGAGATCGTGGATAAACACATTACTTTGTTTTGCATTCAAAACTAGTGCTAAGATCATCTCCTTTACTTCGTAATCTAAAGCAACTTTCATCCAAGCTTCCTCCTCGGCCAGCTGATTGACAGGCAACACGGGGTTCACATTGTTTCTTGTGGCCTTAGCTCCATCCACCTCTAATAAAGCCATAATGTTTTCAAAAATCTCTCGGCCTAGATCTTTCGTGTCTTTTCTTAAGGACTCTAGTTGTTCTAGACATTCTTTCCCAGGGATTGTGTTAGCATTTCGACCCGTCCTTGTCTTGTTAATCTTCAAAGAGAGTCTGCGAATTGGTGAAGTGTGAGGCCTTTGTGATTCTTTAGTGTCGCCATCAGAGAATTTTTTCATCTCTGTTCAGCGAGGAAAACTTCTCCCAAACCATCCTTCATCCCAATCCAGGTCGGGTGCTTTCCCATTGCTTTTTGAGCAACCTACGATGTATCTTTTGTTGAGGACACAACGACCCCCCATGGAGGTAATAGAAATGTGTTGATTCCAACTCCCATGTTTTGTGAGAATTTTCAAGTTATCCAAAAGTTTGGACTTCATGTTTATTTCCACTAGAATTTTGACCACTCCATATTTCCCTTTCACAAATTCTTCCTCTATTCCCACAAAGGTACCTATGGCATTTCCATTTTTTTCTAGGGTTTCCTCACACCAGTATTCTAGGGGTAGTCGATCGAGGGTTATCCAATGAGGGCAATGTTTTGGTTTATGCAATATTGGATCAAAATTGGGGATCTAGTCTATCTTATAAAAGCAAAAACCCTTAAAAAAGATAGGTTCACCATGAAGAATTTTCATTTTAATTTCTTCATTTTCACATTCTATCAAAAGGAAGCTATCAGCCAAGGATTTTTCCCTTACCCAGTTTTCAAATCGATCAACAAACCATGCAACAATTTCTTTAGGGGATGAGTATTTTCCCAACCATTTGACAAATAGTCCACAGTGCGCCAAGTATTTTGAATGGGGTTGAAGAAAGCTATCAGCGAGTGAAATAGTTTCACTTCTCATTGCTTCTGAAGAGAGGGGTTTTTCAGGTGAACCCTTTGCCTTCGGGACCCAAGCCATTCGACCCTTGAACCAGCCATCGTTTCTTGGTATTTTGCTAGGGTCATGAGGTCAAGGTTTTCTCTGTGCGAATCTTTTTCCCGTTCTTTGTTTTGTCCGAGGAGGAGGGAAGCCCTTTCACCTTTTCCCTGACCACCCATGCCCATTGCAAAAGCAGTGATTGTTCCTCTAATCTTGTGATTCTTGTTCATGGTCACCAGGCAGCAAAAATATTCTCCTATCAACATCCACCCTCCAATTTGGAAAAAGATGCCTTTGGTTACCTTTATTCTGCTTCCTCCATGGTGGGCTTCGTACTTGACTATGCTTTTGTGACCGCGACATGACATTTGTTGAGGCCCAAGATTCTGAGGTATCACACCTCTTACACACTGGTGCACCCTTGTGGGCTCCATTTTTCCAATAAAAAGGGTGGCATTTGTCCACCCACCATCCATCCACAAAAACCCATTGGGGTAGGATGCCAGACTGTGGTGTCTTCAGATTTTCCTCAGTAGCATCATCTCCCCAACATCTCTTTGTGTTTTCTCCGCTCCTTTGGCAAGGATTCACTTTCTCCTGGATCTCACAGGTCTTCGCTGATTCGCCTGACTTCGTTCCTTTGCCTCCCTACGAACCTGCGCCATATAATTATAATAATTATATATATACATACATATATATATATGTCCAATCGGTATTTCAATGCATACGATGTATTCATGCACGGGTATCCATAATTGTTCCTAATTTTCTATAGGAATGCATGTATACATTTATTATATATGAGTTATCATTTACACACACACACACATATACATATTCTTTATATAATCATCGATTCACATAAATACACGAAGATGAACTCAAACTGAATACAAAGATTCAAACACGCGATTCAACCAAAGAAGTAATCACATAATCAAAGACCAAAACCAAAACCATAATCAATCAAAGATGACCATACAATCTTTCCAATAATCCAAGACTATGACGAAGGGTTTAATAACCGAATCCAAATAGACTTGACTCATCTTGACCAATACTAGGTTGTCAGTGTGCGTATGCTCAATTAGGCTTATTAAGGCTACCAGACCAAGCTCCTCTCCTAAGTGATACTCCCCCTCTCATACCCGAGGGCTTGACTCCTTCCTGCATCCAACTTAGTGTACCACATAGGTAGTTAGCCATTCACATAGAATCCATTTGCATCATCAAAGCATTAACGTATTCTCATTGCAATACATATTAATTCATTGCATTTTCCATTGATATAAAACATAATCATTCATTCCTTGAAAAGCAATAACATCTTAATGCTTGTTTAAGTATTCCATTCACCTATTTAATCATTACTGAAGTCATGATTTACATTTATCAACATTTTTACTAATGAAGGTAAAAGTAACCTAGTCAATAAGAAATAGGGATGTAATACACTTAGGATTACTATTATGGTAAAATGTCAAAATGAAGGATAAAACAAGGGTTGTATAATATTATTTCCCTATTTTTTGTTACAAAGGATAAAACTAGATGACATCTTTTCTTTTGAACCATCAAAGAAACCTGTTAGAAGTAGATTATGTATTCAAACTAATCAGTAGTTCTTCTGGTATTGAGAACTGATAGGGAGGCTGCAGGAAGCAATCACAGATTCCTGGAGGCTGCAGGAATCAATCACACTGTTTTCAGGTGTTGCAGGAAGCAATCACAGATTCCTACACTAGGCCTTGTCATAGACCTCCTTGGTGAAATTTTTGTTCCACCCTAACCTATAGGAACTCTACCTTGTCTAAGTTCCCCTGGTTCTCTTGCCAACCTCACTATCTTGTCAAGTTTGCAACTACCAAGCCAAATCTTGGTGCTATGACTCCTTTCTTCCTTAGCCTTTTATGCATCCAAAAGACTAATCCTCCCTCAATACATGAATGAATCTTGCAGGGGTGAGGGAATGTTTTCCAAAGCTCCAAAACAACCTCCTAAGGTTCCTGAAACTTCACTTAGACTCCAACTTACCAACACTTGCATGAAGCCTATTCCATAGGTTTAGCCTTGAGCCCCTATTTAGTCTCTGAACAGGGGTAAATTGCTTTTCCTTCCTAAACCCACCAAAGAAACATGGTTCTTGGCTTAGGAAATGTGTTTCCCCTACCTACACCTTCAATATTTCTAGGGTCTTGGCTCTGTCCAGGCCGTACTCTGCCCTCATGCAAACACTGCCCAGAAAACTAGGGTTTCTAACTGTTCAAAACCAGTTTTAGGACTGGTGAAAATTTCTCCTCCTAAATGGATTGCTGGGCTCTCCTCCTTGGCACCATATGTGGCTAGGACCTTCCCCTAAATTCTCCAAAAATAATTTTTCGAAAATATTTTCTCCCCTGCAAGTTATCAACGCTGTTCTGCAGCCTTTCCTAGCTGGGTCCTCACTGGCTCGCCTAGGGCAAGGCTTTTCTCATAGCTCCTGCAACCAAAGAAAACCTAACACCTACCACTAAAATATGTACAAAGATGGAGCCTGAACATGTTCCCAATAATTCCATACTTCCTGGTACGGAGGGAATGCAGCCTAGAACTCCATTTTTACACAGTTCCAGTCAAAACAGAAATAAGGAAAAAAAACACAAAATTTGCAAGAATGGATGAAAATGATGGAACAGCTATCAAATGTGCCAAAAAAAACTTCCAAAGGCCTCTCTACATGCTAAAAAAAACTAAAAAATTCCTTTTTTAATTCATTTAGCTGCTGTCACGCAAACAAGAACAGGAAAACAGAAAATAAGACAAAAACGTTGTTTTCTTTAACTTCTGGAACACACAGTCCGTACAAAAACTTCTAATGCACCAAAAAGGTCATGTTATGCCTTAAATATGCCTCCACAACAATTTAGGTTCTTGGGTCGAGGCTTAGATGACCTAAAAACAACTTTTGTAAAACCCGTTGTGTTTTCAAACATTTAACAATTTTTGCCAACCTAGCAATATGATGTTGCAAAATTATTTAATACTTGTCACCTTCTTTCCAAAAGTTCAAAAACACCCTAAGAACCTAAAATAATGGTCAACATGACCTTATTATAGCACAAAAAAAAATTAAGAACTTCAAACAAAATTCCAACAATAGTCCTTTGCCAGGTGCTCCTGCACCATTCTCCCCCTCTCAGCTCAAACAACTAAGGAAGTTTGGGAGAGATCAGAGATATGTCAATGAATTGCTTCTTAAAATTTGCTTCTTCTACCCAGGTAGCTTCAGATTCATGCTTATCCTTCCATTTTACAAGATGCTCCATGTACACCTTGTGCCTTGTAGTCTTTTTCACTCTTGACTCCAAGATCTTCTCTGCCTGGAGCTTGTCTTGATGAGGGATGGGTACATTACTGATGTCCTTGAGAACTTCTTGACTATTCTGATCCACATCCTTGACTGATCCCTTGTACTTGATCAAGTCAGCTACATTGAACACTGGAGAGATGCCCAAATCTGATGGTAACTCCACCTTATATGCATTCTTGCCATATTTGGCCAATACCTTGCATGGACCCACTCTTTTCATCTGTAACTTGGTTGCCATGCCCTTCTGCAATCTAGATTTATTTAGGTGGACCATAACATAGTCTCCAACTACAAATTGTACATCCTTCCTTGACAAATCAACATTCTCCTTCAACTTTTGGGTTGCTGTTGTAACTATCTTCTTGACCTGCTCATGTATCTCCTTCATGGTCTGAGTGAAGTCTTCTGCATGTCCACTCCTGTTCTCCATAGATCCAAGGTCTCTGAGTTCACAAATACCTCTTGGGTGCATTCCATACACAACCTCAAAAGGACTTTTCCCTGTAGTTCTATTAACACTGTCATTATAGGCATATTCAGCTTGGGAAATCACCATATCCCATGTTTGTCCATATTCCTTTGTCAAGCACCTCAGAAGATTACCTAGCACTTTGTTAACCACCTCTATTTGACCTTCGGTCTAAGGATGGTAAGCTGATCCAAAAGACAGGTTTGTACCCAATCTACTCCATAGAGTCTTCCAAAAGTGACTCATGAACTTTACATCTCTGTCAGAAACAATGCTTAGAGGTAATCCATGGATCCTCATAACTTCCTTGAAGAAAAGATGAGCTATATAGCTGGCATCATGAGTAGTTTTGCAAGGAATGAAGTGACTCATCTTGCTAAATCTGTCCACTACTACATACACACTGTCAAAACTAGTCTTGGTCTTAGGAAGACCTACCACAAAATCCATGCTCACACACTCCCATGGTCTGTTAGGAATGGGCAGGGGTTGATATAAACCAGCATTGCTAGCTCCCCCCTTAGCTTTCATGCATACAACACATTGTTCCACATATTTTATGAATTCTCTTGCTAACTTAGGCCAGTAATAGAACCTTTGAACTAGCTCTAAAGTTTTATTAATACCAAAATGCCTACTAAGACTGCCATTATGCTTTTCTTGAATCAGATTTTCCCTCATTGATCCTCTTGGAACACATAACTGGTTACCCTTAAATAACAGTCCATTTTGCGATGTATACTCAGCATATTGACTATGAAAATGATTCTCAAAATCAGAGCATACCTTGTAAGCTTCTGAGAAGTCTTCATCTTCACCATAGAGATCTTTGAAACTCTCTAATCCAATGCTCTTTAGCTATATTTCCTGCACTGTCAGCATTCTTCTGCTTAATGCATCTGCCACCTTATTCATTTGTCCCTTTTTGTGCTTAATAGTGAATGTGAAAGCTTGGATGTATTCCATCCATTTCAAATGTCTATTACTCAGCTTCTCTTGGGTGTTGATGTAACTAAGTGCCTGGTTATCAGTGAAGACCACAAACTCTTTGGGCAACAAATAATGCCTCCACTTCCTAAGGGACTGCACTAAAGCATATAATTCTAGATCATAGGTAGAGTACTTTTTCTTGGCTTCATTGAGCTTTTCACTAAAGAAGGCTATATAGGCCTACCCTTCTGACTAAGTACTCCTCCTCTTGCTACTCCACTGCATCACACTCAAGCTGTGAACAACTTGTCAAAACTAGGCAATAACATAATGGGTTGAGTTGCCACTTCTTGTTTAGTTTTTCAAACCCTTTATCAGCCTCTTGAGTCCATTTAAACTTTTTTTTTAGACCACCTTTAATAGTATCTAGAACTGGTGCACATATACCACTAAAATTCCTTATGAATTTCCTATAAAAGCTGAGCCAAACCATGAAAACTCCTTACCTGTTCGCGTGGTTGGTGTAGGCGGTTTAGGATGGCTTCCACCTGGATCCATCTTCAACGTTCCTTGGGATACTACAAAGCCTAGATACACTTCTTTGTTTGAAACTCTCACTTCTCAAGGTTGATTGCCAATTTCTCTTCTTGCAACCTTTTAAGAACCATTTCCACATGCTTCAAATGTTCTTCTGCTGTCTTACTGAAAATCAGTATGTCATCAAGATAGACTACTACAAAGATTCCTGTGAAATCCTTAAGCACTTCATTCATTAGTCTCATGAACGTGCTAGGGGCATTTGAGAGGCCAAATGGCATCACTTTCCACTCATATAGGCCATCATTTGTCTTAAAAGTTGTCTTCCACTCATCACCTTCCTTAATTCTAATATGATGGTAGCCACTCTTGAGGTCCAACTTGGTGTAATACTGTGCTCCTCCAAGGCAATCCATTATATCTTCTATTCTAGGGATAGGGAATCTATATTTGATTGTAATCCTATTGATTTCTCTAGAATCAATACAAAGTCTCCACTTACCTCCTTTCTTAGTTGCCAAAACCACCGGGACTGCACATGAGCTGATGCTCTTTTGAATCAGACCTTGACTCAATAATTCTTCCACTTGCCTAGCCACCTCTAGGTTCTGCTCAGGAGTGAGCTTGTATGCTGCTTTGTTAGGCAAGGAGGCTCCAGGTATGAAGTCAATTTGATGACTTATTGCTCTCTTTGGTGGTAGAGTTGCGGGTGTTCCATCACTGACTATACTCTTGTACTTATCAAGCAACCTTTGGACTGCTTCTGGTAAGATTGTCATTTTAGCCTTTTCTTCCTCTTTGGACTGCATCATGATCACATATCCTTCATTCCCTTGATGTAGATTGTTGATAAACTCTTTACCACTGCTCAACATGATGTTTGGTACCTTTGACTGCCCCTCATCTTCCTTTGTCAATGACTGTAGCTTGAAGGTTCTTCCATCTTTCTTGAATGAGATGGTGTTCTCTTTCCCATCATAGATGGCACTTCTATCATATTGACATGGTCTGCCCAATAGTAGATGGCATGCATCCATGGGTAATAAATCACAAACTAACTTGTCTTTATAGCCTCCAATTGAAAATTCCACTGTTACCTGCTCATTCACCAAAACACTCTGCCCTTTATTCAGCCATGTGACTTTGTAGGGGTTATTGTGTGGTACCTTCTCCAATTTCAGCATAGTTACTGCCTCCTCTGATATTATATTATCTGTTGAACCCGAATCTACAATGACTTTGCACACTTTTCCAAGTATCTTGCACCTCACTCTGAAAAGAGCTCTTCTTTGCTTAGGTTCCTCTTTGACTGGCTGCCTTATCAAAACTCTGTTAAACATCAGATTCTCTCCAATTTCAAATTCTATATGACTGATCTCAGTTGCCTTAGGACTCATGGTGTCCTCTTGTGCATAAGCCACTCTCTTTTCATTGCTAGAAGAGGATGCTTTCTCCGGGCAGCTATAAGCAGGGTGACCTAGTTGGTTACAATGATAACACTTCATGTTTGCAAAGTAAGAATTACTCCTACCTTCTCCTCTTCCTCTGTTAAATCCTCTTGAAGATGTTTCACCTCCATGTTCAGTGAGCTTAGATTCTCCTTGGTTTCTTTTATCATTACCTCTTCCTTGGTAACCACAACATTGTCCTCTTTGATCTCTGCCTTTGCCTCTGCCCTTAGAGGACTGATCTTGCTTCCTCGTATTCCTTTCCTCAATCTTCATAGCCAACTGATAGCATTGGTGGACTATTTTAGGACTCAAAAGAGCCATCTCTTCTTGGATGTTCCACTTCAAACCATTCAGGTATCTAGCCACTTTTAGGCTCTCATCCTCTATCACATTAGACCTCAAGCAAAGCTTTTGAAACTCTTCAGTATAGGTGTTTACATCTTGATCTTTCTGCCTTAGACTTTGCCTCTTCTTATGAAGTTGGATCTCATAATCATCTGGCATATAGGCTTCCTTTACCTTAGCAAGCATTCCTTTCCAAGTTGATATGGGTTGTTTGCCTTCTTTTTCCCTCTCAGTCTGAACAAACTTCCACCATGTCAAGGTTGATCCTCTCAACCTTGATTTAGCAACCTTCACCTTCTATGCTTCAGTGACTCCATCACATTCAAAGTGGTTCTCCATGCCATCTATCCAATCCATGACCAAATCAGGATCCATCTTTCCACAGAACAATGGTATGCCCTCAAGTCCTTTTCCACTCAGGGCTTTCAATGCCTTCAAGAAAGGAGGCTCCTCCAAAATATGGTCAGGTGCAGGGACCTTTTCCTCCTCTGCAACCTCTTCTTCCTTTGGTACCGTTCCTTCCAACCTTGCATTGTTCAATGCTTTCTCAAGTTGCTCTATTCTTTCTTTTAAGGATTTGTTGTCCTCTTCTTGTTCTTCAACCCTCTTGGCTAATTGTGCATTTGTCACCATGGCGGGGGTTTCACTTGACTCAACTTCTGACATATAAGCTGCTTTCCCAAATCTTTTGCTGCTCTGATACCAATCTGATAGGGAGGCTGCAGGAAGCAATCACAGATTCCTGGAGGCTGCAGGAATCAATCACACTGTTTTCAAGTGCTGCAGGAAGCAATCACAGATTCCTGCACTAGGCCTTGTCATAGACCTCCTTGGTGAAATTTTTGTTCCACCCTAACCTATAGGAACTCTACCTTGTCTAAGTTCCCCTGGTTCTCTTGCCAACCTCACTATCTTGTCAAGTTTGCAACTACCAAGCCAAATCTTGGTGCTATGACTCCTTTCTTCCTTAGCCTTTTATGCATCCAAAAGACTAATCCTCCCTCAATACATGAATGAATCTTGCAGGGGTGAGGGAATGTTTTCCAAAGCTCCAAAACAACCTCCTAAGGTTCCTGAAACTTCACTTAGACTCCAACTTACCAACACTTGCATGAAGCCTATTCCATAGGTTTAGCCTTGAGCCCCTATTTGGTCTCTGAACAGGGGTAAATTGCTTTTCCTTCCTAAACCCACCAAATAAACATGGTTCTTGGCTTAGGAAATGTGTTTCCATACTTCCTAGTACGGAGGGAATGCAGCCTAGAACTCCATTTTTACACAGTTCTAGTCAAAATAGAAATAAGGAAAAAAACACAGAATTTGCAAGAATGGATGAAAACAATGGAACAACTATCAAATGTGCCAAAAAAAACTTCCAAAGGCCTCTCTACATGCTAAAAAAACCTAAAAAATGCCTCTTTTAATTCATTTAGCTGTTGTCACACAAACAAGAATAGGAAAACAGAAAATAAGACAAGAACGTTGTTTTCTTTAACTTCTAGAACACACAGTCCGTAAAAAAACTTATAACCCACTAAAAAGGTCGTGGTATGCCTTAAATATGCCTCCACAACAATTTAGGTTCTTGGGTCGAGGCTTAGATGACCTAAAAACAACTTTTGTAAAACCCGTTGTGTTTTCAAACATTTAACAATTTTTGCCAACCTAGCAATATGATGTTGCAAAATTATTTAATACTTGTCACCTTCTTTCCCAAAGTTCAAAAACACCCTAATCACCTAAAATAATGATCAAAATGACCTTATGATAGCACAAAAAAATTAAGAACTTCAAACAAAATTCCAACAATAGTCCTTTGCCAGGTGCTCCTGCACCAAGAATCTTTTGTACCTTCGATTATTTTTTCTTACATTTTCTCTTCTACCTTCAAAACAATTTAATTTTAAGAAACATTATTTTCAAAACCTTTCATTGGAGTTTGGATCTTCATTAATAACTTATCAAAATTTATTTACATTTGAGAACCCTTGAACCTTCTCATTATTATTTTTGTCACTACCTTCTTTGCTTTTATGAATCACTACAACATCCCTTTTCATCAGGGGTAATCAAGTAACTCAAAACCCCGTCAAGAGTTTCTAGTATTCTTAGAACTTATAAATTCCCCTACCACTTTTATCCATCCCTTTTCAATGATCAAATTTGGAGCTAGAACCTGTCGAGGGTTAAGGTAGTTTCAAAAACCTGAGGAACTTTTGACTTTTGAATAATCCTTTATTAAGATCAAATATCAATACATAAACAAACTTTGTTGAGGGTTTCTTTGGTTGTCAAAACTGACTAAACCTCCAATAATTTTTTTTACTAAGGGGTGAACAATCAAAAGGTTTGGAAGAGACTAACAACTCCTAATAAGATGATTCTTGAAGAAGAGTAAGGTTAAAAAGTGAAAAAAATGGACCTTAGTCTTGTAAGAGGATATCAACTTAAAAACAAACAAAACTAAGAATCAAAAAGACTTCTACATGTATGTAGTGTAGAAAATTATATACCTTTACAATTTCCCACTGTGTTTGCATCCCCTTAATTAATTGGACTTAATTAAGCTTCTAATTACCTAAATTATGCATTCCAAAGCCTTATTATTCTTTGTTTTCGAAAGGGAAACCTATATTAAACAATTTCTAACATTAATTAAAACACCTTGGAAATTGAATGTTCTGGACTTAGGTCTTAGGACCCATCTTTCCAAGGGAAAATGGGTCCCCTTTAAGTCCTAGGTCCCAATTTTTAATATGTTTTTAGTGGCATTTTAATGATTCAAATTCAAGTTTCAATTGTTGGCTTTTGGAATCTAATTTTTGAGAAATTAGATAACAACTATAAATACATAGTTATTTTATCAATTCAAAACTAACTAGCAAGAAGTGGCATAATCAAGATTTCACAAGAGCAAATATTACTGCCAAGAGCATTGAAGAGTAGATTTACCAGTCGTCTACAACAACAATCAAGATCATTTAATCATGTCAAATTTCATGTGTGTTCATGTTCATATTTTGGAGCTAACATTGTGATGTAGGTTTCAAGAATTCAAGCATCAATAAATCAAGCCAATTCATGCAAGATCCAAGCCTTGGAGTGATGTGTTTGACTTTAGTCCTTTAAGGGTAGCCATTAAGGGTTTGGTGAGTTGTAACAAGCAAGTGTCCATTTATCAATTCTTTCATTCTATCATTATTTCATTATCAAGGTTTAATTACCAACATGGGGTTTGACTAAGGTAAACCCCCATTCACCCAAAAACAAATTTTATTTTTATCTCTTTGTATGTGCAGATTTATAGGTGAAGAAGGACTAAAAGTGGATCAAAAGAGCAATTTTACAAAGTTGTCATCGTTGTTGTCAAGCTAGGGAAACTCACCTACAGATTTTATTTTCAGCTTTCCGACAGTCAAATCTAAAGGAACCAAAAGCCTAGATTCGAGATCAAAGTACTACAAAAAGTATTTTTGGACCCTTGCACTGGGACCTGTTCACCCTAGGATGAACTAGTCCTGCTACAAACCCTGAAAATTACTTTTTGGCATAGGTGCACACCATTCTGCCCTTCTCATTTCTTCCTTCAAATCATCATTTCTATTTTTTTTATCATAGAATTCTACATTTCAAGTATTAGTTCATATAGTTTAGTTAGTTAATGCATTTTAAAACATCTCCCAATATTGCAAATTGGTCATTTTTGTCATAAGAAAGCAGAGTCCCAAGAGATCCAAAATAGGATTGACTCACCTCAAGGTTGAAAGTCAATCTTATCCCTTAGTGATCTCCTCTTTTTCTAATGAAATTAGGGAAAGTGTGAGTGTGTTTGAACCTTTGGATCACATACCTTTTAATCATTCCACATTGAACAACACCACATCTCCTCTTTTTCTATGTTTCATTTTGGTGAACCTGACATGTTAACATTACATACCTTTTGAGTTTTTTCACAATTAACCCTATATATCTAATATTTGCATTAGTTTGTTTGCATCTCATTCAGGGTTTCAAAATTGCATCTTTGCATCATTTAAATTCACAAAAATCCAAAAATATTTCATAAATCTTGCATACATCTTGCATATTAGTTGTATTAAAGGTGTCTTTCAGTCATTTAGATCAAAAAACTTAGTCAAAATTGCATCTCAAAAGTTTTCATTTTTTTCACTTTTTGTCATCAAATTGCATTTGAATTTAATCATCAAAATTTGAAAATCTATAACTAAAATAATCTATTTGCAACCTAAAACACAAAATTTAAGCATTAACTCAGAAACTCGAAATTTAATTTTTTAAATCCTTGTGCAAAGACCCATTTTCCCTTGGGTGAACATGTCCTTGTATAGGTCATTTTCTAGATTTTTCAGCATAAATTTGTCTCTTTTTGCTTTATTACTTGTTGTTTGTAGATCTTTGTTTTAGTTTCAAAAATTGTTGCTTTTTGTAGTTGTTTGCATTCAAGTCAATTGATCAAAACAAGTGCATTGTTCAAAAGTAAAATTTCCATTCAAATACATCATTTCTAGAATCTTCTTGCATCTTACAATCATTAGATCTAAAATTTTGCATCCAAATTTCATCATGGATATGTGTTTTGGTAAAATATGGATGTCCTTAAAATCTTTGGTTGATGTCTCAAGTTGTGTGTTTGGTGATGATCCTAATACATTTGAGCCTAATACAATTGAGCCTATTCATGATCCTTCACCTCCTAATGAATTTCCTCGTGAGAATGACATCTTAGGTGAAGATGAAGATGGCATGCAAGAATTCATACAAAATTTCTTGCATAACCTTGAAAATAATGCATCCTTTTACCCCTCCATGCAACAACCAACACCTCCTATCGTCCCACCACTTGATATGTTTGACCTTTTGCATCCTGAAGTTGAATCACAAACCAATCCTAAATCATCAAGCATGAAGGAATCTATTCAAAATAAAACCATTGATACTCTTCCATCCTATTCTCGCTGAGTTACTGATACATCTATCAACCTAGAAGAGAGTTATGGTCAACGCTTTCAAATCTTAAGTAAACACATATATGACATAACAAATGATCATGAAATCCATCAATTTCTACAACAACAACCATAAAAAGATGCCAAGGGATTAGGATATCAATATCCTCCCCCTCCACACCAACAAATTTCTCGATCAAGAAACCTAAGCCCTACAAACTCAAGAAGTTACCATTTTTACATACTATAATTGAGACTAAATGAAAAATGGACCAACTTCTTCATCTAGGATTGATTTACTTGGCACCTATTCAAGATAACAAAAAAGGAAAAAGTACAAACATGAATCACTATGCATTTCATAGAACTCTTGGGCATCTTACTAATGAGTGTCATACTTTAAAGAAGTTGATAGATGAACATGATATTATCGATATAATTGGATAAGATGCACACACACTTTTCTCCTTGCTTTGTGATAGTTGTAGAATCATAGCATACTCATTATTACATGTATTACACCTTATGTAGATCATTTCCATATTGCAAGGAGCACCTTCTCGTCACTTATCTCGGCTCATCCTTGTCCTATATTTTGGGTGACAAGGAGATTTGATATCCATGTCCTAGTGTGGCACTTGTCTTTGCCCCTTTAGCTAGTTACCTTCCTTCCATATACAATAAGCAAGATTGGGATGCAAGCGACTTGCTATGGGTTGGCGCGCATGTGACATACTAGTCTTTTCTTTGTCTTCTTTTCATGTTCTTTATGATTGCATGTGTGTAATGTGATCCCATGTGCTATGTTTCTTGGCATGTCTTTGTGTTTGTGAGCTTTATTTGGATGAATCTTGTTACTCTATTGTTGCAAGGATACAAAGGAAGTGAACACGTCATGATATTCTTCTATTTGTATCTACAATCTTTTATATGTCATAAACAATAGGCTTTCTTTTGTCCTATATTTTATTTTTAGGGATTATGCAAAGCATTAAGACATTTGGATCTCTTTCATCTTGATCCAAAAGCTTTTCTTTTCTCTTGCCCTCTATGTGTCATTCTTCCTGTGTTTGTTGCTTTATGAGTATTTTGGGAATGATGACAATTCCAAGCTCTATTAAATCACTATAGCAAAGACATGCACTGACCCCAAATCTGTAGATCCCTTATGTGTTATCTTTGGATTGCATGTGGGGGCAAACTGTCTTAATGACATAACTTTATTTGGAAACATAATATTGGCATAGGGATTTCCAAATAAGCTCTCATGTTCCTTTTAACAATTAGCACTTATCATTTTCTACTTTAAAGTAATTTCTCATAGCATGGTGTTTAGAAATTTATTTAAAGTGGGGGAATGCATTGGAATTATTTCATTGGAATTCTCATTTTGACATGAACATATTGGCATTTGTGCTTCGCTTTTGTTCATAGAGGTTAGACTTAGTGTAGCGTTGGCATAACATTGATCATTTGGCACTGACTTATGGGTACACAATTTTTTTGTGATGACTTTACCCATGTGCCACCCCTCATTTATGAGTACACACATTGTATACCTAGTGTTTGTGTTTGTCATCCTTTGGGGCTCACCTAGTGGACAATGAATTTTCACTAGCCCTTGTGAATATTCTGTTTGTATAGTGGACAATGGGTTTCCACTTGTGAACCATTTTTTGGAAAAATAGCTAAGGGTTGATCCATCCCTATTGGACAAACAATCGAGGCTTGATCCATCCCTTCTCTCTTTGAATTAATTTTGACATTGTATGATTGTGTATCTTGTGTCGTTACTGCAAACATGTGTCTCTTTGTGCCTTTGTTGATTTTTCCATGAGATCTTAGATCTTGGGGGCTTGATCACGCACCTTGATCCTTGTAATCTTATATTTCCAATAGTTATACAATTATACCTCTCTTGACTTATTTTTCTACTTTAGTGTTATCTTGAGTGTGGGCTCACACTCTCACTAAAGTGGGGGCTAAATGTAGTGTAGAAAATTGTATACAATTTTACACTATGTTTGCATCCCCTTAATTATTTGGACTTAATTAAGCTTATAATTAACTAAATTATGCATTCCAAAACCTTATTATTCTTGTTTTCTAAAAGGGATCCCCATATTAAACAATTTCTAACATTAATTAAAACACCTTGAAAATTGAGTTTCCTGGACTTAGATCCTAGGACCCATTCGCCCAAGGGAGAATGGGTCCCCTTTAAGTCCTAGGTCCCAATTTTTAATATGTTTTTGGAGGCATTTGAATGATTCAAATTCAAGTTTCAATTGCCAACTTTTGGCATCTATTTTTTGGGAAATTAGATAAACGTCTATAAATACATAGTTATTTTATCAATTCAAATCTAACTAGCAAGAAGTGGCATAATCAAAATTTCACAAGAGAAAATATTATTGTCAGGAGCATTGAAGAGAAGATTTATCAATCATTTACAATAGAAATCAAGATCATATCATCATGTCAAAGTTCATGCGTGTTCATGTTCATGTTTTGGAGCTAATATTGTGATGTAGGTTTCAAGCATTCAAGCATCAATCAATCAAACCAATTCATGCAAGATCCAAGCCTTAGAGTGATGTGTTTGAATTCAGTCCTCTAAGGGCAACCATTAATGGTTTGGTGAGTTGTAACAAGCAAGTGTTCATTCATCAATTCCTTCATTCTATCATTATTTCATTATCAATGTTTAATTACCAACCATTCACCCAAAAAACAAAAAAAATTCTTCTCTTTGTACTAGGTGCAAATTTACAGGTGAAGAAGGATTAAAAGTGGATCAAAAGAGCACAATTTTGAAAATTTGTCAAATTTGTCATCATTGTTGTCAAGCTACAAAAACTCACTAAATTTTATTTTCGGCTTTTCAACAGTCAAATCTGGAGGAATCAAAAGCCTAGATTCAGGATTAGATGACTACAAAAAGTATTTTTGGACCCATACACTAGGACCCATTCGCCCTAGGGAGAACTAGTCCTGCTATAGACCCTAAAACATGCTTTTTGGCATAAGTGCACACCATTCTTCCCTTCTCAAATCTACTTGCAAATTTTCATTTCCATTTTTGTTATCATAGAATTATGAATTTGAAGTATTAGGTCATATACTTTAGCTAGTTAATAAATTTTAAATCATCTCCTAATATTACAAATTAGTCATTTTTATCATAACTAAGCAGAGTCCCAAGAGATCCAAAATAGGGTTGACTCACCTCAAGGTTGAAAGCTAATCATATCCCTTAGTGATCTCTCTTTCTAATGAAATTAGGGAAAGTGTTTGAACCTTTGGATCACATACCTTTTAATCATTCCATGTTGAAAAACACATCACCTCTTTTTCTATGTTTCAATGTATAAAATTTGAAGGGAGGGAAAACATGAAGCCCTGGTAACAGTTGGCTCTATTTGGGGACAACAACTTTGAGGATGCAAAGAAACATAGATAACTCATTTATTAGAATAGTGACTTCATCAATTGGGTAATAGAGTAAAGGAGAGAAGGAAGCAAACACAACAAAAAATGTAAGGAAATGAAACAAAAAGAGAAGCACTCACATCAAAACCCTATTCTATTTATATAAGAAAAGAGTGACGTATGTTTGATGGGGGGTGTATGTAGGCGAGGAATAAGAGGGGCATATGGATGGGCTTGGAGGAGAAATTTTGATGGGGTTTTTGTTTCCCTTATCAAAGGAAGAGGACAAATAATAAATATGATATGTATTAGGATTGGATGGGGATGGGGAGGATGGAATTTTGGCACCAATACTAAGGAGGTATCTAACGACAACCTATTTATCATTGTTGAAGTGATATGTGAGGACATAATTGGTGAGGGATTGGTAATTGTAAAAGAGATTATTAACGTCTTGGATATAGAAAGAGGTGGTGGATGAGGAGAGATCATCTTGGTCCACAAGACTCTCATTATCATCATAGGGATCATACTCAGCTTGGTCAACAAGAGTATCCACGTAATCATCATCAATGTAATTGGAGTTGACCTTGAGTGTGATTTTTGGTATTATTGGGGTAGGATATGGGTTTGTGATGTTGGATTGGGTTGGCATGGATGAGAAGTGATTAGAAGAAATTATATTGGATGGAGGATATATTAGATGGTTGGACATGGTAGAGGATTGATTGGAAGAGGAAAGTTTGGGATTGATTTTGGATGATGATGAAAATTAGGATGATGGATTAAAAGTGGATTGGGGGTTAGAAAAATAGGACCTAAGGATGAGGATGGAGAATGAAATTGGATTTAGATGGAAGGGTTGAATTTGAGAGGTTTGGAGTGAATAGATGGATGAAGGATTAGGTTGATTAGGAGATTGGATTGAAAATATTTTAATGGATGAGGGATAATATTGGAAGGATTTAGAAGATTTGGATGGATAGGGGATAAGATTAAAATGAGGATAGATAATTTTGGGTGATTTAGAGAGACAATGGATTGGATAAGTGAATTTGGATGAAAATATTGGGAGATTGGTTGGATTGGGATGAAGCTTTTGCTTGCTTGACTAAGAGGTAGATTTGAAAGAACAAACAAACAAAGTGGTTTGAAAAATATTTGGAAGATATGTATCCATTGGTTTTGTACACAAGAAGGCACACCAAACAATTGCACAAGCCTATATTATTCAAGTGGGAGTGTATACTTAATATGGGACCACTAGCCAAAGGTTAATACCTCAAGATTAGTGCAAGACATTTATCTTTCAAGAGTCGATAGATATGGATCTAGTGGTACAATGGATTACATTTTCCATTTCTTTGGAGGTCTTAAGTTCATTTCCCAAAGAGCTTGTATTTCTACTCAAGAAGATACATGGTCAGTAACTCCAAGCATGATATTGTACCTTGCACCACACTAGAAGCGATGATCGAAACGTCTTAAACTAGGATGAACAAGGTTGCTATGGAGTCATCTAAATACCTCAAGGGTATGTGAGACCAAATTTGTAGATGAAAGATAATAAATTTCAAAATAACTAAGAGGAGAGCATAACCCACTCTCCACTTTCACTTCTCCAAGGTATGAAGGCCTTGGAGGCTTAGCCCAAATTAGCAAAACCCTACTTCCAAGAGGGGCATCTTTTGATTCAACCCCTCGCTCTTTATACTCCAATAGAACATGAGATTTGAGGTCATCCCTTGAGGTGATGAAATCCCCAAGAAAGCCTCCTAAAGAGAAAGACATGGCTAGGTGTTTTTGATCACTCAAGATGGCATGAAGTGCAAAGGTAGCAGGAATTTTTTAGTGGCAATTTTTTGCCAATTGGAAAATATATTGCAACCAGTGGGGTGGCCAAATCGCCTAAATTTTATGAATTATCGGTCCAATGCATTTTAATTTGTCATTAATTTATTTTATGAGGTATATGATTAATAATTTCACCATAAAAAACTACGCATTTCCAATGTTCTAATTAATATTTTCACTTGGAATCTCAAAATCATGTATTATATCACCCACATATTAGCCAATACTATTAGAACAACATTATGTTTTAAGACATGTTTTGCAAACAACAATAAATGTTCATTATGTGTGAGAACCTATTTCACCAATAAAATTTACAAATAATTATGTATGAGGACCCATTTTACCAATAACATTAAAAAATAATTACATTTGAGGACACATTTCACCAATTACATTAAAAAACAATTATGTATGGGGACCCATTTCACCAATACTGTGATAACTCCATGCTAATCGTAGACCTATATTTGCCTTGAAATTTATATATGTATATTGTTGAGGTTTGATTCACCCAACATTTAAAAATGTATCTTTGTATAATCACACGGTAATTGCTAAATTTTTACTATACCATTTAAAAATCCTACAAAATTTGTCAAATATGGATCGATATAAATACAATAAAAAAATTGATTTTTTTTTTCATATTTTGTTCAGTTATGAATTTGTGAGCTCTTGATTCAAAACCTTGATCATAGGCAAGTTACAAACTTACAACTGTAAATTTTAATGATCAGATTCAATGCATAGAAAATTAATTCAAAATCAAACAATAACACAATAGATACCCTAGGAAAACCCTCCTCTTGAGGGAAAAAAACCCAACAACAAAGATCTCTATTCTATATATAAATAGTGGCAACAATTCTCTTTACAATGAGGCCAATCACAAGGCCAATATTCAGCACCTACACAAGATGCAAAGACAGATAATAATCTGCACCTCCTTAATATCTAAATCTGCTCTTGAAGAATTCACAACCTGCTCTTGAAGAAATTCGCACTTGTATAAAATGAATCGAACTTGCTTAATGAACTTGATGATCTACAAATGAGAAAGCGAACTCTTATTTATACAACTTGCAAAGTCGCCACCTTACATTTAATACAAGTTAGCCAAAGATGATAATAAATATTCTTCCAATTAGATGCGTCCAATCGCGCCAAGAGAGGAGGTCGGCCATAACACAAGGGATGTGTTATTTCATTTAATGTTTGTTGCTTTAACAAATATAAATATCTTCATAAGTATCACACCTCTTGAACTCGAATAAATTAAATAGCATAATGCTATCATTTAATTTATTATCAAAAGGAGATTACTAGAAGTTACTTCTGACGCTGTCCAATATCATTAACAACAACTACAAACATTGTTGCATTAGCGAATAGCAAGTCAATGAAAACCTAAAGGTAATTGATCATTTCTTCATAGTGTTATAAGATTATTATTCTCTTTGTCATTCTTGCTTTGATCTTAAAGATGATATTGAGTAGGGAATGGGATATATATTCTATGATTCCTTCTTAAACAAGAAGACATTTGTTGGTAGTTTTTATTTTGTGAGAGATGTCGAGTATGAATAAGAGTAAGACTCTTTAGGGTGGTGAAGGGAGGCCATCAAAATTTCCAAAACATAGAGTTATCATAAAGTCATACTTTGACAATGTTTATTGTCCATCAAATCAAGATGGAACTACATCGTTAACTTTTGCACCAAATATTAACAAAGAAGGAAATACCTCAAAGGAAAATCAAAATGAGTTAATTGAGTCAAATGAGGATGACAATACCATAGAATATGTTTCAAGGGATACCCAGGGTAGTTGGAATGAGTTAATTGACTTGGATGATAATGTCGACACCTTAGATGATGTTGCTACAAGGAAGAGGAAAAGAAAAGCAGAATAAAAAATGAGGCGCAAGTGAGATATGACAAGGAATTTTTAGATTGATTAGGTGTCAAAATACCCATTCATTAAACTAGTGGAGAATGCAAACAAATATGAACCTCCAACATAATGCAAGTGTAAGATTTGTAGTTGAAAATATAAAAAGGGACAAGAAGTTGCAACTAAAACTTGGCACTATAGAAAGCCATATCGATAAAGTTTATGAAAAATAAATCATAGACAAAAATAAATAATTAGTAGTAAGATGGAAATCAAAGGAAGAATGTCTTCATGTTAAGCATGCCCTGGAATATGATGAGCATATGTAAATAATGGAGAATCTTATTGAATCTGGAGGTTAAATTGAAGCTCAATTAGTAAAGATAATGGCAAGAGCACAACTAGTAAAAAACTATTCAGTTGAGTGTTATTTTTTCATATATTGTCCAAAGGGTATCCTATGGAAGACTACCCAGAATATAATAATTTATTATCTTTGTTGGGAATTCCTAACTTTCATAGCACACATTGGTCAATAATCTTTGGATGAGAATGAGCAAGTTGTCTTATTGAGCTGGAAAATCAAGATTTGCAAAAAAAATAAGAGAGTCAACCTTCATTGCATTATCTTTAGTTTGTGTGTGTAAGATTTGATGGAGCTTTTGTAATGCAAGGTCATAGGAATGGTCTTTGCATAAAGTTACAAACTACTTGTTCACCATACATGATTTTCATTCACTGCATCACCCATAAAATGAATTTAGCATTTAAAATTGTAAGCAAGTTTCCTTCAATATCAAAGTTGAAAATCTAGTCTGTGAGCTCTACTCATACTTCTACCGAATTCTTAAATAGTTTACGAAATTTAAAAATTTTGTCGAGGGAATTGTTATGCCTTGCATAACCACCCCCCATTTTGAGTTTGAACAAAATGGGTCCCCCTTTCTCTTTCAGGTTTCTTTTTGCTTTTGGTTACTTGCTTTCCTCTTTGAAATTTCTTTTGTTTCCCTTATAATTTTGACTTTTGATCTATCTGATTTAATTTTGGTTATGTCTTTGCTTAAGTTGGTTTTCTTCTTGCTAGGAATTCAATAAAATAATTATAAGCAATGGTGGATTTATTATAATATGTCTTATTTGCTTCTGAGGACTAATGCAGACCTTTCTTTTGTAGGATTGAATCATACACTTGATGATATTTGCTAGGGGAGCTCAGTTGAAAGGCATGCCTCAATCCAGTTGCTCATAAAAATCAGCTAAGGGAAAGGTCGGAAAGACCCCAGAGATGTCATAGCGAGTGAAATTCATGTGCAGGCATCAATCAACAAGACATCAGTCAGAGTCCCGGCAATAGGAAGAACACATTCTGGCATGAATATTGGACCTCTCCATAAGGTCTCAGAGAACTCCTTATGTCTCACCGACTAGTGCAAATGAGCATACACTTCGGCAAGAGTCACCCTCTTCGGTATATGGTCTTACTGAACGCCTTAATTAAGTCTCGCCGACCACCGATAGAAAATTCACATCTCGGCGGGAAACTTTTCTCTTCGGCAAGAAGTCTTGGCGAAAGCATTGGGTCTCGCTAACAAAGTACGAGAGGGGTTTATCAAAATGAGGTCTTGTAGTCTTGTCGACACAAAATGTCACACTGACATGCTGCCTCTTCAGGGAGAGAACAAGATTGTCATAGCGACCAAAGGTGCTTATGGAGATTCCTCGGTGAAACATAGGGCATCTATAGGACGTCTCCCTGACACAGGAAGGTTACAGTGACACACGTGCAGCCAGAGAATACACATCGGCGGGACTACAGAGGGGTTTCCCCGAAATGAAAGTTTGGAAAAAGGTTGTATTGTCGACATAAATTCTGGCCGAAGTGCTAGTGTCTTGGCGACACAGAGGTGGTATCGCCAGGAGGTCTGGCCGAAATGAAAAAGTCTCACTGAAGGGTCAATCTTCGAGGTAACATGAAGGGATCGAGGAAAGGTCTCGCCGATCGGGAGAGGTCTCAGTGAAATGAAGAGGCATCAGCGTAGCAGTTGGAGCTCGCTATGAAGTCTTGGCAACCCCGAAGTGTCTTGGTGATGGAATCAAGCAAGCTCAAAGGAGAAGCAAATCACCAGGAGTCTCCCTGACCTGGTTGGGTATCCCCTAAAGGAAGAAAGTATTGCCGAGATGTCTCAGCGAGAGGAGCTTGTCTCCCCGAAATGAAGAGGATCGCTGAAAGACCTAAGGTTCGGTGTAATCTCTCGCCAACTCAGAATGGTCACACCGAAGCAAAAGGGACCCCATTGGAAGAAATGGAGGGCTCAACAAGAAGAAAGGAGTTCAGGGTAAGGTTTCCCTGAAACATTATAGTCTCCCCGACATCAAAGATGAGCTCACCCAAGGAGTTTGGCATAGCCATGACTCTTGCCAATAAAATAAGTTCGGGGAGAAAACAAAAGCTCGTCATAAGGTCTTGGTGAAGAAAGAAGGTCCCATCGAAGTAAAGCGGTATTGGCAAATGATTTCTCCTTTTCCATAAGGTCTGGGCAACTACGGAGAGCTTCACTGAAACAGAATGGGCTCGGCGAGAAACAAAAGGGTCGCTATGATGTCTCCCCGACCTCGGAATGTCCTGCCGACTAGTGAACAACTCAGCGAAGGAAGAGGACCTCGGTATAAGGTCTCAGTGAAGAGGAAAGGTCTCGGTGAAGAGGAAAGGTCTCGCCAACGTGAAGTAATATCAGCACAATCTCTTACCGATTCAACAGGGTCTGGCCAAAATGAAACAAAATCGCCGAAGGATATAGGACTCGGTGTAATGTCATACCGACTGTCTTGGGTCACGCCGATAGCCGATAGGGGATGAAATCACATTGGGGAGACACTAATGGTGTCTCACTGACATGTGATGTTGATCAGATCACCTTGGACCACCTAAGGAGCTCGCTTGGCAATATGCCCGACCAATCAGAAGGAGCCAAAAGAGTGACTCATTGGTCCCTTTAACCGATTGACTACTCCTGCGAGCGAAGATCAACAGAGGGCCAGCAAGATAGATTTATTCCGAGATCAGAGGGCGATGGATCGGCTCAGGCGACGGTGTTCAGATCTATAAGGAGGCCCGATGGTGCTTCCAGAAGACGGTCAACATATAGAGAAGTCCATAACAGAAAGGAAGCCGAAGGAAAGAA
>VDFB02088370.1:146191-151191 GCA_007258455.2 Sequoia sempervirens
ATGCATTCTTTGTGCAATGAAGTGAAACCCCAGGCTGGAAGTGTCTTTTTCCTGTGAAAATGAAGGTTTTAAGTTGAGTTTTGATGAACTACGAATAGGGTTGAGTTGCTAGTGGTGTAAAGGGTCTTTGCAAACCCAAAAAAAAGTGTTTGATGTTTTTTTTTTGTCTGGAAAGGCTTTGTGTTGGGGGTTTTGAAAAATCCTTGGTTTTTGCATGTCTTAGGAGGGTTTTGAGTCTGAGAGTGCAAATGAGCATGTGAGGTCTTGAGACCTAGAAAATATATTGTTTTGAATCATTTTTCAAGACTATTTTTGGGTTTGGGAGCCTGGAGAAGAGATTAAAGAGGGGTCTCTTTGGAAAAGTGGCCTAATTGGAGGCCTAAAATTGTGAAGTTCTTGATTTTAAAACCTTTGATCCAAAAGAGTGATACTTGATTCTTTGATATGTTGAATGAATCTGAAATGGGTGCTTGATTCCATGTTTTATTTCTTAGGTTTTTTGGAGGAATTTGGAGAAAAGATTGAAAAACCTGTTTCCCTGTACTACAAGGAAGACTAGTGACAAAAGGTGAGTTTTGAAGATCTAGAGGAATATGACTTTAAGATTGAATTAAAATGGCTAAATTTTCATTAAAGGAATGTTGAGGGAATTTTTCAGAGCTTTGGTGGAGGTTTGTATTTGTTGTGCAGATTGGAGGAATAAGACTCCTTGAGGGTGAGTTAATGTCTAACAGATTGAAGATGTTTCCAAGAAGAATTCATTGTTTTTGTATTGACACTAGTTTGTTGTGAGTTATTATTCACCTTGGCTCTGTATCAATTGACCAAGGGTTTGATTAGGCTAGTTGATGAAGGATTAGAGGAAGGTTAGGTGGCTAATGAGGATTAGGAGCCAACTTGCAAAAGTTGGAGGATGTGACACATCCTAATCATGGATTAGGAATGTGCACATCCTTAATCTAGGATTATGCAAATTAATCAGGATTAGAAAAAGGTTATGGAGGATGTGACATGTGGTGAGCAAGGTCATTGATGTCACTTATTGCATCATTTAATTTATCAATTATTGAACTGGGTGTGTCTTAGAGCTATATGCGATAAGGGTGTTTCCATAAATTGAGGGTTTTGCACTGTAAACAATGACTTTTGGTCGCGGTCTAGCTCCATTAGGAGCTTTCAAGAGCTCTCAATAGTTGATCTTAACAACGGGTTCCTAAGTAATTCTAAAGAATTAATCCTAATTTATCTCCTAACTAACGATTATCCAAACTCCAATAACTCAATTCAGACTTCACTTGACTTATTTGTAATTTGTTCATGGAAGTATTAAGCTAAAAACTAAATCTACTTTTAAGCTAAAACTAAGAATTGAAATGTACTTGGAAAGTGAATCTATTTACGTTTGTAGAAAAGGATCTAACTATGTTTACAAAAGATAAACATTAATCTAGAAAGCATTAACACTAACTTCTATGAACTCATTCCAAACAAGCTTTAGTTTCATCTTCCCATAAGTCATCATAGTCCTTTCCATTAAAGCTAATTTAAAATAGTCAATGAATCTAAATCTATGAACAACAATTAAATCTACAGTAAATGAGTGAATATAAACCTACAATAACGCACAATGAATTATTCTAATGATTCAGTGAATTTAATCTAAGAATATAAACATTCACATTCACTAGCAATGATTAACAAAGATCTAAGTTCCTATTTTCCAACTGAGATGAATAATGCAAGAATTAATTGAATCAAAGAAAATAACACAAGTCACCTCCTTTGGTTGAGCGAGCCCTGCTCTTCCTCTAGTGGGACTTAAACACTGAGATTCAGATCATCTCCTTATTTTCATTCCAATTGGCCAAAACAGGTGAGTAGTACAAAAGTGCAGATAATCCACATTACAATCTAAAGCAAAATATTAACTAACTCCTAAACTAAAGACTAAGGCTGGATATTTATAATAATATTCGTTTATTTGAATACAAAAATTGGTGCAACCCACCAAGATGCAAAATAGTAACAACTAAACTTATACAAAACCAAAGTGTCATAAAGAAACCCGCCACATGATAATAGTTGGACAGGAAGTCTTCAAATTGAATGAAGAAGTCGATTCAAAAACATCCATCAGGAGCTGGCTAGAGCAATCAGGAGCAAAACAAATTTCAAGTTTGTTAAACATGAAGTTTAACACATCCACCTAATAACATCAACATTTAATCCATCGAACAAAATCCTCAAAGTTAGCATGTAATCAAGACAACAAAATATTTCACTTGCATAAACATTTCATCATTAATCATCATTCAAAAGCAAGACATTTAATGCAAAATACCATTTCTCATATATACTCTAGTTAGTTAAATATAATGCATCATTAACCAAATATTCAAGCATAAATTCTACCGCCAACATAGTTAATTAACATATAATAAAGTCTTTTAAAACATAAAAAGGTTTAATTAGAGTGTCATTTTATGCACTCATCAACATGAGGGCAATTAAATAAATAGATTATTTATTTAATTCTTTAGAGGAAAAGGGATAAGGGATGGGAGTAAATAATTAAAGGTAATTATTTACTTTAGGCTAGGATTTAAAGATGATAGAATAGATAAATTAGGATGAAGGGATAAGGGCTAATGAATATTAATTAAATAATAGGGTATTATTTAATTAATATAGATGATATGACATTAGTTGAATTAGGGGTAAATTGTCCAAATTAAAGTGGTCAATTTTTAGTGTCTACACCATCCATCCTATTTCGCTTGCAACCACAATAAACTTTCACCCATAATAAATCAATCGTCATCTTCAAACTTTGGTAAAACAAATCGAAAACAAGTGTCACAAAATGTGAAGTGAGAACCTAATCGTCAAAATCTAAAGTCTAGATCATGGGTAAACATGTCAATCAAACTTTATATCAACGGCCTTTCAAACAACCTATCAACCCGCCAACATCTGATAACACATCCTAGGATGCATCCTTCCTACAATGGGCATTGTCATTGGCAATCACTTTGGATATTTATGCCAAACACATTACACCTTTGGCAAGAGATATAGACAAAATCAACTATTTTTTTAATCTATTCTTATGACTTATCTAATTGACCCATTATGAGGACCTCTCAATGATGTCTCAATGATTTAGAGAGAAAAGAATGGGTCATCAATCATTCATTTGTTTGTTGTGCTTGTGGGTATTCTTGTAAAATAATCTTGGTGCATACTTGCTTAGTTGTGTGTGGGGAGGTTGTTTGGAGTAGATTGTTGACTATTGCATATGCTTTGGTCTGATATATTCTAAACTTCTAAACTACATTCCAATGAGGTTTTCGTATGTCAAGGTGTGAACAAGGACTATCCTATCTATTTGTAGAGTAAAATTCCATCACACTAGATACAATGCCATCCTGGTTTACAATACCATGATGCATTGTGTCTATGTGTTATATCAAACAATAAGGAGTGACGAAAAGTCCCAATCCTGAATATGAGAAAAATCATCCCTCTCATCACCATATCTAATAAATTCTCAATGAATTATGGACTTGTTGGAATCTTGAATCAATCTCAAAATCAATGGTCAATCCATTCTTCTTATTCTTCTATCTTTACTAACATTTCTATCTAAGTATTGAATTTGTGTGATATATCAAAATATACATGAGGCTACCCATGGCCAATGACTGTCTATACATCAAACATTTGCACTTTCTAGTCCTCTCTGAGCTGAATTGATCTTGCATCTATTATTGAGACATCGACCCAAAATTCAAAATTTCTACTCGATCTCTTGAGGTGGCAAGGAACCAGCTTAATTCCTTTCGCTGGGGAAACACTAAGGCATCTAAAAAAAATAGAATTTTTAAATTTTTGATTTGAGCCGCAACATTAATCCAAAAAACATTAATCTTTGAACCAATGTAACAGGTACCTCACTTCAAAGAGGGGAAAAATGTAGACACTTAAAATGTCCTGAACAATATCACACACTCTTATCTGATATACTAACACTGTTTTGTCCTAAGATCCATCCTTGTTTCACTTGTTTGATTAAATTAGCCTAGCTATTTAATTAAATGCCTCATTTTCATCTATTATTCCGATTCATCTAATTAGGTTAATTCACTATCTATCATATTCACCTTTCATCCTCTCTAATCAAATAATGTAAATTATTTAATTAGCCTTCTTATGTCTTCTTATTTAATTAAATAAATCCTAGTTATCCTGGTTATTTAATTAAATATCCTAATCTCGCCTCTTTCATTAAATAAATTAATTATTTAATGAATATCCTAAATTCCTCTAATTTGTATAATTGGCACTTTGTTTAATTATCAAATTACTAATTAAATCTAACTCTCCCACTTGCAAGGGAATATTCCTCCTTTGCACATTCCTCCAAAAGGGAATATTCTCATGGAATATTCCTTCCCCTTTTGCACATTAAAAATTTGTTATAATTTGTTAAAAGGCTAATTTTCCCCTCACGTGAGAATATTCTTTAAGAATATTCTCCTTCTTCACTCATTTAAAAAAAGGGAATATTCTTCTTTGCAACAAACTTCTTGTGCAATTTTTGAAAGTGTGCTTCTTTGCATGATTGTGAGTCGTTAATTAAATATCAACTTGCATTCTCAACCCTTGATGGGAATCCATGATTCATGCCTCCATTTTCCTTCCATCCTGACCATTAATTGGTTCTTTCAATCTTTACCATCGGTTCCTTTTTGCCTATTGTATAAATAGACTTTGCATTTATTGAAGGGATCCACCTTTTCATAGCAAACTTATGCTATTGAAAATCACTTTCATTTGCATCCATGTTTTATGTTTAAAATAATTTTAGGTTAATTGTCATGAATTGTTAGCTTAGCATCCATTAATGGCTTCCATGGTAACTTAGTTGCATTCATTTAGTATATCTTCGAATCTAGGGCTTGCATATTTGAATCTTGTACACATTTAGAATAGCTTTG
>VDFB02088370.1:156191-195936 GCA_007258455.2 Sequoia sempervirens
TCAAAGCATGACATACCAAATACTCATAAGGAAAAGGCATAAATCCAACAAAATCACAATCCTCTGGAAGACAATAGTTTTAACACAAATGGGGTTCCCACATCAATGCACTCACAATGTCCCGAACCCAACAAGTCTGCAAGACTCAACTTCAGAAAAAGATAACTTATTTAATTCCATAATAAATTCCATTTCCATAATATACACACCAAAAACAAGAATTAAATAATCAATGCTGACATCTATTCATAAATTGCCTTTTTACTATATTAACCTATCAAAGGTCATAATTTAACAAATTAATAAAAATTCCTTTCTATATTTCATATTTCCATTATAATAAAATCTTGTTTTATTCATACCAGAAAAAGAAACAATATGTTTACAGACATAATTAATTAAATTAATTTAATAGTGAAATTGTGACTTACAAAATATAATTAAACGAATTAATAAATAAATAAATAAATATATATATATATATATTTATAAATGCATACCATACGTTATAATTTAGAAAAGAATTTTCATTTTAAATAAAACACATATTCGAAACTCCTTTCGAATGGAAAATGGACCATTCAAAGGCACGGAATATTACTGGCCGCGGACAGTCTACGGACTATCACAACAGTCCGAAGGACTGCCGTGGATAGTCTATGGACTGTCACAGCAGTCCGAAGGACTACCGTGGGTAGTCCGCAGTCTGCCGCACAGTACAACAGCCGGCTAGGTGGTGGGTACGGCCGAGGACGAACCATCACTCAGTCAGGATTTTATAATACCAGAAATAACATCAATAAAGCCGATGGAGGTACGGCGAAATTCGAAACTTTAGAATTAAATTTTTATTCAATATTTATATATATATATATCTAATATATATATATATATCTAATATATATATATATATATCTAATATATATACATATATATACTGTATTTTAAATATTTCAAAAACAGAGAATGATAATCAACTATACAAGTTATTGTATATATATTAACAAGAATATACACAACTTAGAATTCACAGTAAGGGAATTATTTTTTTTTAATTTTTTTTTTCTTTCTTTTTTTTTTAGAACAAAACTACAGTAATACTGTTTAATTCCAGAACCCAACCAAAATTCCATTTTAAATAACAACAATCCAGAACCCAACAAAAATTTCTTTTGATTGAATAACAGTCCAAAACATTTCTAAAGATTCAAAGATTTTCCTTTCACACGCATTAAATTTCAAACCCCAGGAGGAAATTTCATTCACAAAGAACAATTCTTATTTCATTTGTTGCTACAGAAAGAAGATAATTAAAAGGAGAAGGAGAACCTGGTGTCCTGTGCCTGAAGAAAATCTATGGAAGCTTTATCCTTTTTGCAAAGCTAATCCTTCGCTGCCGATTGTTTCCAGCAACAGATCCAGAATCTCCCTCAAACTGAACCTTCTTCTTCAATAAATTCACCAGAATAATAGAAAGAGAATGCAATACTCCTCCAGGATGACAGAAAAAGTGAATACAAAATTTCTCTAGAATCAGAAAGAAAGAGAATGCAACCACATACAAAGAAAAATCCCTAAATAAAATCAACACTCAGAAAGTCTCTTCCATTTCCTCTTCCTGTGAATACCAGAAGTCACTTCTCCAAAAATAAATAAAATTTAAATATATTCAAATCCACAAATTTTTAACTTTTTGTTTATTTATTTATTTATCATCTCCACAAACACTTTATTAAATAATCACATGCCCATTAAAATAATTGAAATCAACCATTTGCAAGATTTTCTCAAAATAAATTTAATATTTTCACAAACTACTACTAACATTTATTTATTTATTTATTTATTTATTTATTACTTTATGCTTTTATTTTATTAATTGTTTAATTATTTAAATCGCAATATAAAACCATACACCACATTAGATAAGTCATAAAATCACAATAACATACAAAGACTAACGTAACAACAAAATGGCTATGACCAAGACGCACAAAACCAAGAAGGTACAAGACGGTTAACATCTTGGATCAGAGTTACTTCCATGTCACCTTTGTTCAATTTCCTGCCATTGGGTTGGTTCAATGCTCGCCTAGACCTATCAAAATAGGTGGAATCGAGTCTTATTCCTGCAAAGCCTGCATCCAACAAGGTGATACACAACATACATACATATAATCAATTACAAGCATCATGAGAAGGATTTGCAATGTAGCAGGGTGCTCGCGAACGAGTGATGCTACCTGTCCCCTCACCAAATCATATCATCATCTATTGCATTATAAAATTACATTAATTTGCATCAACATCATCAGTTACTATTCTCTAGTCTATTGCATTCCAATTAACTCCATCAAAACAATCGTAAATAAAAAATATCATTATAATATCCATGACATCATAAGAGTAATATAATCAGTAACAATCTAAGCTACCACAACAACATAATATCAATAGTATCATCACAATCATAATGTGCCAAACAAAACCACAGAGAATGTCAAGAACAAGCAGTAACATGAGGGGTATTACAACCCTCCTTTGCCAAAAGAAACAGAGAAAGCACGTTGAATTATCATGTTTAAAAGCAAAAAACCCCCCTTGTTGTGTCCTTATAGGTCTTTGTAGAATCTCCCAGAGCCAACCAAGTTGGTGAATGCATAGCATCGGTCCATTCCAACCACCGCATCCATCCCCAACAGTCAGCTTAAAAATTTATGTCCCACTAATGCCCATCGTCAGTGGCGCTACAGAGTTTTTCCTTGTGCATCCAAAATGAAAGGATGCCAGTCGACCTCCATGCCCAAATTGAGCATCTATTCCACATCGTTTGACCAGGGGAGCCCCACACCAGGCAATGCAATCACAACCGTGTCAATGTCCCCCACCAAGATTGAGCCTTTGAATACCTAGTGAAGTAGTAGCAGGCACCTTTCCTTTGGTAAGTCCAAATCCAACAATGACACCAGAAACCTGGAGGAGATATCTGAGTTAGCTCTTGTTCGGTTCTTGGAGACATAGTTCGCCTTGCCTAAAACCATCTTCACCACCTCAGTACACAAGACATCCTTATTGCAGCATATGTTCTTCATACACTTGTTTGAGATTTCACCGCGAAACGCAACCTCCATCTTTGAGCTCGATAACTTCACTCGGGTGTCCATTTTGATGCCTTTTGGTTTCTATTGGTTGTGCCATAAATAGAATGGAGAATGGGCTTTCCATTAAATGTTGGTTGTCATTGTCCTTCAATAACATCCCTTCAGACATTCTCCAACTCATATGCGGAAAACTTGCCATTAATTCACACATAGTATTTCGGTAGTTCATAGTTTTTAGGCCCGAGGGGGTGGGATTAATGTCCTCGTGCATCACAGGAATGTCGACCATACATCCTAGCCATTCTCATCGAATCTAGGTTTGTTCCCAATTTTCCTCCATTTCATACACTTAGCTCGCCTCCACCACCAAAAGCCTTCATTGGAGAGTGTGACAGTCACATCCAGGGTACCTACCCTCCTGTCGATCATGGGAGAAGTAAATAAGGTGCTTTCTCAAATGCCAAGTGTCCAGGCCTATGCACCCAATCTAGCCATCCTAGCTTAGACAATGAATGCTCCTCGATACATGGGCCAACCAGTTACTCTAATCCAACCCCTGCATTGGCCAAGGCATCAGCTTCTTTATTTCCCTCCCTATATGTATGGTTTGTCAGGAAGCCTTCGAATGATTGTAAAAGTTCCAATGCTTTCTTAAGAAAAGCATTAAGTTTCCAATTTGGGGTGCTTTCGCTCTTTAAAGCATTGATGACCAGAGCAGTCACCTTCTATCTCTAACTTTGCTACTCTGAGCTCTTTGCATAATTTCAGGCCATGAATTAGCACCTAAAACTCAACCTCATCGTTCGTTCCAATTGGGAGAGTTGTTGGTAGAGAGGACACAATATTACCTTGATCATCCCAAACAATACATCTGGCCCTTGAAGGGCCAGGATTACCCTTTGAGGCCCCATCGAAGTTTAGTTTGTACTATCCCAAGCTCAGGGGCTTCCAAACCATTGATGCTCGATCTGACATAGATTCCTTACCACCCTTCCCAATCCAAGGAGGAATCCGAAGAGAGGGCCATGCAGCTTTGAGCCTTGCATCCCATTCCGAAAAGTGTTTATTCTTTCCTTGACTCATGGCCAATTTTGTGTTTAATGATTCAATTAGGCACGCCTCAATTTTGTTGATTAGAGAGGATACTCCCATTTTCTTCTCTTGGAAAATTATTCTATTCCTCTCCTTCCATATCTCCCATACGACAATTGAGGGGCTGAGAGTCCAAATGTCACCATATACTGAGTTCTTTTTTACAGAAGGCCGGGAGAGGAGCCAAGTGAGAAAATCTGTGTAGCACACTGGCCCAACCTAGCCTTGCACATAGCACTAGCCCAACCTAGCCTTACACATAGCCATCTCCAACATGCTTGGGAAAAGTGACACCCAAGTAAGATATGACTCGTTGTTTCTTTTGCTTCCTCTCATAGGGCACATCTAGACGGGCCATGAAAGCCTAGGCGACGAAATTTTTAAGCCGTAAGGATTTTATTTTGCATCGCAGCCCAAGCAAAGGTGCCTGCTTTGGGAAGGCACACATTGCTCCAACACAAATGTAGAGGTAATGTATAGATTATCCTTCCCTTCTCCTCGTAAAGTTTCCTATAACTGTCCTTTGTATTGTATCTTCTCAATTTTGCACCAGCCTAGATTATGGTGTCACTGCCCGAACGCAATGCTAGTACTCTATTTTTTAGAGCATCTGAGAGCAACTGGACCTCTCTTGGGGGCAGATTTAAATTGGTGAAGTCTTTCCACTTCCAATCTGAGATTGGGTTGCTTCGATCAATATGAATGTAGTCTCTAACCTTATCACCCTAGCGCACCTTTAAGGCTTGTTTTAGCTGTCCCCCGTCAAAGATGTTGTCCAAGATAAGGTAGCCAACCCAAGAATCCTCCTAGAATAGTGCTTTGCTTCCATCCGCAATGTCCCAGGAGAGATAATTACATATGAGGGGGCAACATTTCTTCATGAAGTTCCAGATTCTGGACCCAGACGAAGGATTTTCCACTGAGAGGATCCCACATGTATTCCCATCCTCAATGTACTTTTTATGCATAATCCATGCCCATTTTCTCTGGGCCTCAGTGTGCATCCTCCAGACTAGCTTTGCACCCAAAGCCACGTTTTGCATTTCTAAGCTCTTAAAACCCAAACCTCCATCCTCCTTTGTTCTGTAGAGTTTTTCCCAGGAAATCAAAGCTATCTTCTTTTTCTCCGCATTCCCATTCTAGAAGAAGTGCTTTAGTATCTTTGTAAATTTTTTAGTGCTTCCACTTGGAATGCAAAGGACCAACATCAGCTATATTTGGAGGGTAGAGAGAAACAATTTGATTAGAGTGGTTCGACCTTCCTAGGAAAGCCATCTGGCTTTCCAGGAATGCACCTTTGAGTTTGTTTTGAGGTTGAGGGGGTCCCAAAATCCCGTTGATCTGACACCTTTGGCAAGGGGAATACCAAGGTAGGTAAATGGGAGTTCCCCTTTTTTGAAATACAGAATCCATAGAATCTCTTGTTCTTTCTGGGTTGGAGTGTTTAAGAAGACTTTTGATTTCCTTTTATTGACCATTTGTCTCGATGCAAGAGCGTATTGACTGAGAAATGAATGTAGAAGAAGGGCCTCCTTCCTTTTGGTTGATCCCAAGAGAGAGGTGTCATCTGCAAATTGTTGGTGAGACACAACCTGTACTCCATTTGTCACCTGAATTCCTTCTAGCTGGGATGTGGCAATCCCCTAGGAGATTGCCCTACCTAAAGCTTCAACCATCAATATGTAGAGGAATGGGGAAAGTGGGTCCCCTTGTCTTAAACCCCTGGATGCTTCAAATGATCCTTCAGGCATCCCATTGACCAACACTAAAAATTTGGGGGTTGAGATGTAAAAAAAGGCCCAGTTGATCCATCTTCTTTAGAATCCAAAAGCTTCCATGACCTTCATCAGGAATCTCCAATCCACCATTTCATAGGCCTTCCTGAAGTCAAGTTTGATGATCATCCCCACTTGTTTGTTCTGATGCAATGAATGTATAGCTTCTTGGACAATGATTATTCCATACATTATTGCTTTGTCTAGAACAAAGCCAGTCCATTCTTCAGCAATTAATGATAGCAAGATGAGTTTAAGCCTATTGGCAATGGCCTTTGTCATGATTTTATATATAATGTTGCACAAAGAGATCGACCTATAATCCTCCATGGAGTTAACTGCCTCTTTCTTAGGGATTAGGGCTAAGAAAGTGTGATTGATTTCTTTAAGAAAGTGGCCCAAGGTCCAAGCAATCGCGATTGCTTTTGATAACTCGTCGCCAAGCAAGTCCCAAAACTTCTAGAAAAAGCCTACAGGGAAACCATCTGGACCTGAGGCTTTATCAGGATGAAGTTGGAATAGAGCTTGCTTGATTTCTTCCTTTGAGAGATCAGTTATGAGCATTCTGTTCTGGTCCTCCATTACAATCCTGGGGATGTTTTCCAACATAGACTTTTGCTAACACAAGTTGGAGCCTTCAAAATTATTCATAAGATTTTTGAAGTATCTTACCACCTCCTCAGCAATTTCACATGGGGCATCTAGGATGTGGTTGTCTTAGCCTTTCAGACTAGAAATTTTGTTTACACTTTTGTGTTGTCTCGTGCTATTGTGAAAGAATTTTGTATTTTTATTGCCTTCACTAAGCCAAACCTCCCATGATTTATGCCTCCAGAAAGTTTCTTCTTTGGCTAATATGTCTTCATACTTTCCTAGTAAGTCCTTCTCCTTGTGATAACTTTGAACATTCATACCATTATTCATGATATCTTCTCCAATCAACTGAAGTTCCTTCTCTATGTCAACTTTTGATTCAAAGATGTTTTTGAAGCAGTCCCTATTCCATTCTTTGATTCTTTGCTTCAACCATTTGAGTTTGTAAACCAGACAAAACATTTTTGAGCCATGGATCCAGATTTCCAACCACCATTTTTCAATTAAGTCCGAGAAAGATGGGTCCTTGAACCACATATTTTCAAATTTGAATGGTGAGTGTAGTGGGATTCTATCTTCTTGTATCACTAGCTAGATGGGGAGATGATCAGAGCCAACACATGGAAAAATGGTGGCCTCCAATGTGCATTGAAAATTTTCCAAACCACTCCAGAGGAGGAAACGCTCAAGTTTTTTTGCTATCATGCCTGGTCCATTTCTTTTATTTTTCCAAGTGTATGTTCCATTTATGAAATCGATGTTTAATAGCTAATTTCTAAGAATCCAATCCCGAAAGTCAATATGGGATTGATTACCTCTAGGGATGCCTCCTATTTTGTCCTTATCTTCCAACACCGCATTGAAATAACCACCTAAAACAAAATTTTCACTTGTTTTATCCCTAAAAATTTCTTCAATTTCCTGCCATAGGCTTTGTTTTCTTATGCATGAATTTGGACCGTATATGTTTATCAAGCCAAATTGGAGTTTGGAGTGAATACCACAAATTCTGTAGCATTACCATCCAGAAATTTCTAGCATGAGCTCTACCTAGAATTGACAAGGATTCCAGAAAAAAGCCAGACCCCCGAAGGCGCCACTCGCCTAACCCCCGCAACCTTCCCAACCATTATATCTTTTCTTGATTTTCTCTAAATCTTCTTTATTGAGTTTTGTTTCTTGTAGAAGTACGATGTCTGCCTTAGCTAGAGCCACACACCCTTTGACTAGGCACTACTTGTTAGGGGCATTAAGACCCCTAACATTCCATGACAGGATTCTCATGATGAACCTAGGAAAGGGTGCTCTTCCCCATATTCAATAGGTCAGTAAGCTTTTGTTGGCCCTCAACATCACCTGCCATCAAAATAAGTTCCTGGGAAGATTTCCTTCCCCTTGTTTTTCCTCTTCCATAGTCTGGTTTGAGTTTGGATGAGGGTGTTTGCTTTATTCCCAAATGGCCAAGAGGGGATATGTTCACAATTTCATTTTCTGAGTCTACCGTAGCCTCCAACATCTAAAGTTGCACAGGAGAAAGCATGAAGCCCGCAATAGGCTCATCGGGTGCTTCGTCCACACCAGCCATGGGCATATTGAGATCATGGATAAACACATTACTTTGTTTTGCATTCAAAACTAGTGCCAAGATCATCTCCTTTACTTTGTAATCTAAAGCGACTTTCGTCCAAGCTTCCTCCTCGGCCAGCTGATTGACAGGCAACACGGGGTTCACATTGTTTCTTGCAGCCTCAGCTCCACCCACCTCTGATAAAGCCATAATGTTTTCAAAAATCTCTCGGCCTGGATCTTTCGTGTCTTTTCTTAAGGACTCTAGTTGTTCTAGACATTCTTTCCCAGGGATTGCGTTAGCATTTCGACCCGTCCTTGTCTTGTTAATCTTCAAAGAGAGTCTGCGAATTGGTGAAGTGTGAGGCCTTTGTGATTCTTCAGTGTCGCCATCAGAGAATTTTTTCATCTCTGTTCAGCAAGGAAAACTTCTCCCAAACCATCCTTCATCCCAATCCAGGTCGGGTGCTTTCCCACTGCTTTTTGAGCAACCTACGATGTATCTTTTGTTGAGGACACAACGACCCCCCGTGGAGGTAATAGAAATGTGTTGATTCCAACTCCCATGTTTTGTGAGAATTTTCAAGTTATCCAAAAGTTTAGACTTCATGTTTATTTCCACTAGAATTTTGACCACTCCATATTTCCCTTTCACAAATTCTTCCTCTATTCCCACAAAGGTACCTATGGCATTTCCATTTTTTTCTAGGGTTTCCTCACACCAGTATTCTGGGGGTAGTCGATTGAGGGTTATCCAATGAGGGCAATGTTTCAATTTATGCAGTATTGGATCAAAATTGGGGATCTAGTCTATCTTATAAAAGCAAAAACCCTTAAAAAAGATAGGTTCACCATGAAGAATTTTCATTTTAATTTCTTCATTTTCACATTCTATCAAAAGGAAGCTATCAGCCAAGGATTTTTCCCTTACCCAGTTTTCAAATTGATCAACAAACCATGCAACAATTTCTTCAGGGGATGAGTATTTTCCCAACCATTTGACAAATAGTCCACAGTGCGCCAAGTATTTTGAACGGGGTTGAAGAAAGCTATCAGCGAGCGAAATAGTTTCACTTCTCATTGCTTCTGAAGAGAGGGGTTTTTCAGATGAACCCTTTGCCTTCGGGACCCAAGCCATTCGACCCTTGAACCAACCATCGTTTCTTGGTATTTTGCTAGGGTCATGAGGTCAAGGTTTTCTCTATGCGAATCTTTTTCCCGTTCTTTGTTTTGTCCGAGGAGGAGGGAAGCCCTTTCACCTTTTCGCTGACCACCCATGCCCATTGCAAAAGCAGCGATTGTTCCTCCAATCTTGTGATTCTTGTTCATGGTCACCAGGCAACAAAAATATTCTCCTATCAACATCCACCCTCCAATTTGGAAAAAGATGCCTTTGGTTACCTTTATTCTGCTTCCTCCATGGTGGGCTTCGTACTTGACTATGCTTTTGTGACCGCGACATGACATTTGTTGAGGCCCAAGATTCTGAGGTATCACACCTCTTACACACTGGTGCACCCTTGTGGGCTCCATTTTTCCAGTAAAAAGGGTGGCATTTTTTCACCCACCGTCCATCCACAAAAACCCATTGGGGCAGGACGCCAGACTGTGGTGTCTTCGGATTTTCCTCAGTAGCATCATCTCCCCAACATCTCTTTGTGTTTTCTCCGCTCCTTTGGCAAGGATTCACTTTCTCCTGGATCTCACAGGTCTTCGCTGATTCACCTGACTTCATTCCTTTGCCTCCCTGCGAACCTGCGCCATATAATTATAATAATTATATATATACATATATATATATATATACATGATATATGTCCAATCGGTATTTCAATGCATACGATGTATTCATGCACGGGTATCCATAATTGTTCCTAATTTTCTATAGGAATGCATGTATACATTTATTATATATGAGTTATCATTTTTACACACACACACACAGATACATATTCTTTATATAATCATCGATTCACATAAATACACGAAGATGAACTCAAACTGAATACAAAGATTCAAACACGTGATTCAACCAAAGAAGTAATCACATAATCAAAGACCAAAACCAAAACCATAATCAATCAAAGATGACCATAAAATCTTTCCAATAATCCAAGACTATGACGAAGGGTTTAATAATCGAATCCAAATAGACTTGACTCATCTTGACCAATACTAGGTTGTCAGTGTACGTATGCTCAATTAGGCTTATTAAGGCTACCAGACCAAGCTCCTCTCCTAAGTGATACTCCCCCTCTCATACCCGAGGGCTTGACTCCTTCCTGCATCCAACTTAGTGTACCACATAGGTAGTTAGCCATTCACATAGAATCCATTTGCATCATCAAAGCATTAACGTATTCTCATTGCAATACATATTAATTCATTGCATTTTCCATTGATATAAAACATAATCATTCATTCCTTGAAAAGCAATAACATCTTAATGCATATTTAAGTATTCCATTCACCTATTTAATCATTACTGGAGTCATGATTTACATTTATCAACATTTTCACTAATGAAGGTAAAAGTAACCTAGTGAATAAGAAACGGGGATGTAATACACTTAGGATTACTATTATGGTAAAATGTCAAAATGAAGGATAAAACAAGGGTTGTATAATATTATTTCCCTATTTTCTGTTACAAAGGATAAAAATAGATGACATATTTTCTTTTGAACCATCAAAGAAACCTGTTAGAAGTAGATTATGTATTCAAACTAATCAGTAGTTCTTCTGGTATTGAGAACTAATAGGGAGGCTGCAGGAAGCAATCATAGATTCCTGCACTAGGCCTTGTCATAGACCTCCTTGGTGAAATTTTTGTTCCACCCTAACCTATAGGAACTCTACCTTGTCTAAGTTCCCCTGGTTCTCCTGTAAACCTCACTATCTTGTCAAGTTTGCAACTACCAAGCCAAATATTGGTGCTATGACTCCTTTCTTCCTTAGCCTTTTATGCATCCAAAAGACTAATCCTCCCTCAATACATGAATGAATCTTGCAGGGGTGAGGGAATGTTTTCCAAAGCTCCAAAACAACCTCCTAAGGTTCCTGAAACTTCACTTAGACTCCAACTTACCAACACTTGCATGAAGCCTATTCCATAGGTTTAGCCTTGAGCCCCTATTTGGTCTCTGAATAGGGGTAAATTGATTTTCCTTCCTAAACCCACCAAAGAAATGTGGTTCTTGGCTTAGGAAATGTGTTTCCCCTGCCTACACCTTCAATATTTCTAGGGTCTTGGCTCTGTCCAGGCCGTACTCTACCCTCATGCAAACACTGCCCAGAAAACTAGGGTTTCTAACTGTTCAGAACCAGTTTTAGGACTGGTGAAAATTTCTCCTCCTAAACGGATTGTTGGGCTCTCCTCCTTGGCACCATACGTGGCCAAGACCTTCCCCTAAATTCTCCAAAAATAATTTTTTGAAAATCTTTTCTCCCCTACAAGTTATCAACGCTGTTCTGCAGCCTTTCCTAGCCGGGTCCTCACTGGCTCGCCTAGGGCAAGGCTTTTCTCATAGCTCCTGCAACCAAAGAAAACCTAACACCTACCACTAAAATATGTACAAATATGGAGCCTGACCATGTTCCCAACAATTCCATACTTCTTGGTACGAAGGGAATGCAGCCTAGAACTCCATTTTTACACAGTTCCAGTCAAAACAGAAATAAGGAAAAAAAACACAGAATTTGCAAGAATGGATGAAAACGATGGAACAGCTATCAAATGTGCCAAAAAAAACTTCCAGAGGCCTCTCTACATGCTAAAAAAACCTACAAAATGCCTCTTTTAATTCATTTAGCTGTTGTCACGCAAACAAGAACAGGAAAACATAAAATAAGACAAAAACGTTGTTTTCTTTAACTTCTGGAACACACAGTCCGTACAAAAACTTCTAACCCACCAAAAAGGTCGTGGTATGCCTTAAATATGCCTCCACAACAATTTAGGTTCTTGGGTCGAGGCTTAGATGACCTAAAAACAACTTTTGTAAAACCTGTTGTGTTTTCAGACATTTAACAATTTTTGCCAACCTAGCAATATGATGTTGCAAAATTATTTAATACTTGTCACCTTCTTTCCCAAAGTTCAAAAACACCCTAAGAACCTAAAATAATGGTCAACATGACCTTAGGATAGCACAAAAAAATTAAGAACTTCAAACAAAATTCCAACAATAGTCCTTTGTCGGGTGCTCCTGCACCATTCTCCCCCTCTCAGCTCAAACAACTAAGGAAGTTTGGGAGAGATCAGAGATATGTCAATGCCTTGCTTCTTAAAATCTGCTTCTTCTACCCAGGTAGCTTCAGATTCATGCTTATCCTTCCATTTTACAAGATGCTCCATGTACACCTTGTGCCTTGTAGTCTTTTTCACTCTTGACTCCAAGATCTTCTCTGCCTGGAGCTTGTCTTGATGAGGGATGGGTACATTACCGATGTCCTTGAGAACTTCTTGACTGTTCTAATCCACATCCTTGACTGATCCCTTGTACTTGATCAAGTCAGCTACATTGAACACTGGAGAGATGCCCAAATCTGATGGTAACTCCACCTTATATGCATTCTTGCCATATTTGGCCAATACCTTGCATGGACCCACTCTTTTCATCTGTAACTTGGTTTCCATGCCCTTCTGCAATCTAGATTTATTGAGGTGGACCATAACATAGTCCCCAACTGCAAATTGTACATCCTTCCTTAACAAATCAACATTCTCCTTCAACTTTTTGGTTGCTGTTGTAACTATCTTCTTGACCTACTCATGTATCTCCTTCATGGTCTGAGTGAAGTCTTCTGCATGTCCACTCCTGTTCTCCATAGATCCAAGGTCTCTGAGTTCACAAATACCTCTTGGGTGCATTCCATACACAACCTCAAAAGGACTTTTCCCTGTAGTTCTATTAACACTGTCATTATAGGCATATTTAGCTTGGGAAATCACCATATCCCATGTTTGTCCATATTCCTTTGTCACTCACCTCAGAAGATTACCTAGCACTCTATTAACCACCTCTATTTGACCATCGGTCTGAGGATGGTAAGCTGATCCAAAAGATAGGTTTGTACCCAATCTGCTCCATAGAGTCTTCCAAAAGTGACTCATGAACTTTACATCTCTATCAGAAACAATGCTTAGAGGTAATCCATGGATCCTCACAACTTCCTTGAAGAAAAGATGAGCTATATAGCTGGCATCATGAGTAGTTTTGCAAGGAATGAAGTGACTCATCTTGCTAAATCTGTCCACTACTACATACACACTGTCAAAACCAGTCTTGGTCTTAGGAAGACCTACCACAAAATCCATGCTCACACACTCCCATGGTTTGTTAGGAATGGGTAGGGGTTGATATAAACCAGCATTGCTAGCTCCCCCCTTAGCTTTCATGCATACAACACATTGTTCCACATATTTTCTGACATCTCTTACTAACTTAGGCCAGTAATAGAACCTTTGAACTAGCTCTAAAGTTTTATTAATACCAAAATGCCCACTAAGACTGCCATTATGCTGTTCTTGAATAAGATTTTCCCTCATTGATCCTCTTGGAACACATAACTGGTTACCCTTAAATAACAGTCCATTTTGCAATGTATACTCAGCATATTGACTATGAAAATGATTCTCAAAATCATAGCATACCTTGTAAGCTTCTGAGAAGTCTTCATCTTCACCATAGAGATCTTTGAAACTCTCTAATCCAATGCTCTTTAGCTATATTTCCTGCACTGTCAGCATTCTTCTGCTTAATGCATCTGCCACCTTATTCATTTGTCCCTTTTTGTGCTTAATAGTGAATGTGAAAGCTTGGATGTATTCCAACCATTTCAAATGTCTATTACTCAGCTTCTCTTGGGTGTTGATGTAACTGAGTGCCTGATTATCAGTGAAGACCACAAACTCTTTGGGCAACAAATAATGCCTCCACTTCCTAAGGGACTGCACTAAAGCATATAATTCTAGATCATAGGTAGAGTACTTTTGCTTGGCTTCATTGAGATTTTCACTAAAAAGGCTACAGGCCTACCTTCTTGACTAAGTACTCCTCCTACTGCTACTCCACTTGCATCACACTCAACTGTGAACAACTTGTCAAAACTAGGCAATAATAGAATGGGTTGAGTTGCCACTTCTTGTTTCAGTTTTTCAAACCCTTTATCAGCCTCTTGAGTCCATTTAAACTTTGTTTTTAGACCACCTTTAATAGTATCTAGAACTGGTGCACATATACCACTAAAATTCCTTATGAATTTCCTATAAAACTGAGCCAAACCATGAAAACTCCTTACCTCTATTGTTGTGGTTGGTGTAGGCCAGTTTAGGATGGCTTCCACCTTGCTTGGATCCATCTTCAACGTTCCTTGGGATACTACAAAGCCTAGATACACAAGTTCTTGTTTGAAGAACTCACACTTCTCAAGGTTGATTGCCAATTTCTCTTCTTGCAACCTTTTAAGAACCATTTCCACATGCTTCAAATGTTCTTTTGCTGTCTTACTGAAAATCAGTATGTCATCAAGATAGACTACTACAAATATTCCTGTGAAATCCTTAAGCACTTCATTCATTAGTCTCATGAACGTGCTAGGGGAATTTGAGAGGCCAAATGGCATCAATTTCCACTCATATAGGCCATTATTTGTCTTAAAAGTTGTCTTCCACTCATCACCTTCCTTAATTCTAATATGATGGTAGCCACTCTTGAGGTCCAACTTGGTGTAATACTGTGCTCCTCCAAAGCAATCCATTAGATCTTCTATTCTAGGGATAGGGAATCTATATTTGATTGTAATCCTATTGATTGCTCTAGAATCAGTACAAAGTCTCCACTTACCTCCTTTCTTAGTTGCCAAAACCACCGGGACTGCACATGGGCTGATGCTCTTTTGAATCAGACCTTGACTCAACAATTCTTCCACTTACCTAGCCACCTCTAGGTTATGCTCAGGAGTGAGCTTTTATGCTGCTTTGTTAGGTAAGGAGGCTCCAGGTATGAAGTCAATTTGATGACTTATTGCTCTCTTTGGTGGTAGAGTTGCGGGTGTTCCATCACTGACTATACTCTTGTACTTATCAAGCAACCTTTGGACTGCTTCTGGTAAGATTGTCCTTTCATCCTTTTCTTCCTCTTTGGACTGCATCATGATCACATATCCTTCATTCCCTTGATGTAGATTGCTAATAAACTCTTTACCACTGCTCAACATGATGTTTGGTACCTTTGACTACCCCTCATCTTCCTCTGTCAATGACTATAGCTTGAAGGTTCTTCCATCTTTCTTGAATGAGATGGTGTTCTCTTTCCCATCATAGATGGAACTTCTATCATATTGCCATGGTCTTCCCAGTAGTAGATGGCATGCATCCATGGGTAATACATCACAAACTAACTTGTCTTTATAGCCTCCAATTGAAAATTCCACTGTTACCTGCTCATTCACCAAAACACTCTGCCCTTTATTCAGCCATGTGACTTTGTAGGGGTTATTGTGTGGTACCTTCTCCAATTTCAGCTTAGTTACTGCCTCCTCTGAGATTATATTGTCTGTTGAACCCGAATCTACAATGACTTTGCACACTTTTCCAAGTATCTTGCACCTCACTATGAAAAGAGCTCTTCTTTGCTTAGGTTCCTCTTTGACTGGCTGCCTTATCAAAACTCTGTTAAACATCAGATTCTCTCCAATTTTAGATTCTATATGACTGATCTCAGTTGCCTTAGGACTCATGGTGTCCTCTTGTGCATAAGCCACTCTCTTTTCATTGCTAGAAGAGGATGCTTTCTCCGGGCACCTATAAGCAGGGTGACCTAGTTGGTTACAATGATAACACTTCATGTTTGCAAAGTAAGAATTACTCCTACCTGCTCCTCTTCCTCTGTTTGAACCTCCTTGAGGTCCTCTTCCTCTGTTAAATCCTCCTCTTGAAGATGTTTCACCTCCATGTTCAGTGAGCTTAGATTCTCCTTGGTTTCTTTGATCATTACCTCTTCCTTGGTAACCACAACGATGTCCTCTTTGATCTCTGCCTTTGCCTCTACCCTTAGAGGACTGATCTTGCTTCCTCTTATTCCTTTCCTTAATCTTTATAGCCAACTGATAGCATTGGTGGACTGTTTTAGGACTCAAAAGAGCCATCTCTTCTTGGATGTTCCACTTCAAACCATTCAGGTATCTAGCCACTTTTAGGCTTTCATCCTCTGTCACATTAGACCTCAAGCAAAGCTTTTGAAACTCTTCAATATAGGTGTTTACATCTTGATCTTTCTGCCTTATACTTTTCCTCTTCTTGTGAAGTTGGATCTCATAATCATCTGGCATATAGGCTTCCTTTACCTTAGCAAGCATTCCTTTCCAAGTTGATATGGGTTGTTTGCCTTCTTTTTCCCTCTTAGTCTGAACAAACTTCCACCATGTCAAGGCTGATCCTCTCAACCTTGATTTAGCAACCTTCACCTTCTGTGCTTCGGTGACTCCATCACATTCAAAGTGGTTCTCCATGCCATCTATCCAATCCATGACCAAATCAGGATCCATCTTTCCACAGAACAATGGTATGCCCTCAAGTCCTTTTCCACTCAGGGCTTTCAATGCCTTCAAGAAAGGCTTCTCCTCCAAAACAGGGTCAGGTACAGGGACCTTGTCCTCCTCTGCAACCTCTTCTTCCTTTGGTACCGTTCCTTCCAACCTTGCATTGTTCAATGCTTTCTCAAGTTGCTCTATTCTTTCTTTTAAGGATTTGTTGTCCTCTTCTTGTTCTTCAACCCTCTTGGATAATTGTGCATTTGTCACCATGGCGGGGGTTTCACTTGACTCAACTTCTGACATATAAGCTGCTTTCCCAAATATTTTGCTGCTCTGATACCAATCTGATAGGGAGGCTACAGGAAGCAATCACACATTCCTGGAGGCTGCAGGAATCAATCACACTGTTTTCAGGTGCTGCAGGAAGCAATCACAGATTCTTGCACTAGGCCTTGTCATAGACCTCCTTGGTGAAATTTTTGTTCCACCCTAACCTATAGGAACTCTACCTTGTCTAAGTTCCCCTGGTTCTCCTGTCAACCTCACTATCTTGTCAAGTTTGCAACTACCAAGCCAAATCTTGGTGCTATGACTCCTTTCTCCCTTAGCCTTTTATGCATCCAAAAGACTAATCCTCGCTCAATACATGAATGAATCTTGCAAGGGTGAGGGAATTTTTTCCAAAGCTCCAAAACAACCTCCTAGGGTTCCTGAAACTTCACTTAGACTTCAACTTACCAACACTTGCATGAAGCCTATTCCATAGGTTTAGCCTTGAGCCCCTGTTTGGTCTCTGAACAAGGGTAAATTGCTTTTCCCTCCTAAACCCACCAAAGAAACATGGTTCTTGGCTTAGGAAATTTGTTTCCCCTACCTACACCTTCAATATTTCTAGGGTCTTGGCTCTGTCCAGGCCGTACTCTGCCCTCATGCAAACACTGCCTAGAAAACTAGGGTTTCTAACTGTTTAGAACCAGTTTCAGGACTGGTGAAAATTTCTCCTCCTAAACGGATTTCTAGGCTCTCCTCCTTGGCACCATACATGTCCAGGACCTTCCCCTAAATTCTCCAAAAAGAATTTTTTGAAAATATTTTCTCCCCTGCAAGTTATCAACGTTGTTCTGCAGCCTTTCCTAGCCGGGTCCTCACTGGCTCGCCTAGGGCAAGGCTTTTCTCATAGCTCTTGAAACCAAAGAAAACCTAACACCTACCACTAAAATATGTATAGAGATGGAACCTGACCACGTTCCCAACAATTCCATACTTCCTAGTACGGAGGGAATGCAGCCTAGAACTCCATTTTTACACAGTTCCAGTCAAAACAAAAATAAGGAAAAAAACACAATATTTGCAAGAATGGATGAAAATGATGGAACAGCTATCAAATGCACCAAAAAAAACTTCCAAAGGCCTCTCTACATGCTAAAAAAACCTACAAAATTCCTCTTTTAATTCATTTAGCTGCTGTCACGCAAACAAGAACAAGAAAACAAAAAATAAGACAAGAACGTTGTTTTCTTTAACTTCTAGAACACACAGTCCATACAAAAACTTCTAACCCACCAAAAAGGTCATGTTATGCCTTAAATATTCCTCCACAACAATTTAGGTTCTTGGGTCGAGGCTTAGATGACCTAAAAACAACTTTTGTAAAACCCGCTGTGTTTTCAGACATTCAACAATTTTTGCCAACCTAGCAATATGATGTTGCAAAATTATTTAATACTTGTCACCTTCTTTCCCAAAGTTCAAAAACACCCTAAGAACCTAAAATAATGGTCAACATGACCTTATGATATCACAAAAAAATTAAGAACTTCAAACAAAATTCCAACAATAGTCCTTTGCCAGGTGCTCCTGCACCAAGAACCTTTTGTACCTTCGATTATTTTTTCTTACATTTTCTCTTCTACCTTCAAAACAATTTAATTTTAAGAAACATTATTTGCAAAACCTTTTGTTGGAGTTTGGAGCTTCATTAGTAACTTATCAAAAGTTATTTACATTTGAGAACCCTTGAACCTTCTCATTATTTTTTTTGTCACTGCCTTCTTTAATTTTATGAATCACTACAACATCCCTTTTCATCAGGGGTAATCAAGTAACTCAAAACCCTGTCAAGAGTTTCTAGTATTCTTAGAACTTATAAATTCCCCTACCACTTTTATCCATCCCTTTTCAATGATCAAATTTGGAGCTAGAACTTGTCGAGGGTTAAGGTAGTTTCAAAAACCTGAGGACCTTTTGACTTTTGAATAACCCTTTATTAAGATCAAATATCAATACATAAACAAACTTTGTTGAGGGTTTCTTTGGTTGTCAAAACTGACTAAACCTCCAACAATTTTTTTTACTAAGGGGTGAACAGTCGAAAGGTTTGGAAGAGACTAACAACTCCTAATAAGATGATTCTTGAAGAAGAGTAAGGTTAAAAAGTGAAAAAAATGGACCTTAGTCTTGTAAGAGGATATCAACTTAAAAACAAACAAAACTAAGAATCAAAAAGAATTCTACATGTATGTAGTGTAGAAAATTATATACCTTTACAATTTCCCACTATGTTTGCATCCCCTTAATTAATTGGACTTAATTAAGCTTCTAATTACCTAAATTATGCATTCCAAAGCCTTATTATTCTTTGTTTTCGAAAGGGAAACCTATATTAAACAATTTCTAACATTAATTAAAACACCTTGGAAATTGAATGTTCTGGACTTAGGTCTTAGGACCCATTTGTCCAAGGGAAAATGGGTCCCCTTTAAGTCCTAGGTCCTAATTTTTAATATGTTTTTAGTGGCATTTTAATGATTCAAATTCAAGTTTCAATTGTTGGCTTTTGGAATCTAATTTTTGAGAAATTTGATAACAACTATAAATACATAGTTATTTTATCAATTCAAAACTAACTAGCAAGAAGTGGCATAATCAAGATTTCACAAGAGCAAATATTACTGCCAAGAGCATTGAAGAGTAGATTTACCAGTCATCTACAACAACAATCAAGATCATTTAATCATGTCAAATTTCATGTGTGTTCATGTTCATATTTTGGAGCTAACATTGTGATGTAGGTTTCAAGAATTCAAGCATCAATAAATCAAGCCAATTCATGCAAGATCCAAGCCTTGGAGTGATGTGTTTGACTTTAGTCCTTTAAGGGTAGCCATTAAGGGTTTGGTGAGTTGTAACAAGCAAGTGTCCATTTATCAATTCCTTCATTCTATCATTATTTCATTATCAAGGTTTAATTACCAACATTGGGTTTGACTAAGGTAAACCCCCATTCACCCAAAAACAAATTTTATTTTTATCTCTTTGTATGTGCAGATTTATAGGTGAAGAAGGACTAAAAGTGGATCAAAAGAGCAATTTTACAAAGTTGTCATCATTGTTGTCAAGCTAGGGAAACTCACCTACAGATTTTATTTTTAGCTTTCCGACAGTCAAATCTAAAGGAACCAAAAGCCTAGATTCGAGATCAAAGGACTACAAAAAGTATTTTTGGACCCTTGCACTGGGACCTGTTCACCCTAGGATGAACTAGTCCTGCTACAAACCCTGAAAATTACTTTTTGGCATAGGTGCACACCATTCTGCCCTTCTCATTTCTTCCTTCAAATCATCATTTCTATTTTTTTTATCATAGAATTCTACATTTCAAGTATTAGGTCATATAGTTTAGTTAGTTAATGCATTTTAAAACATCTCCCAATATTGCAAATTGGTTATTTTTGTCATAAGAAAGTAGAGTCCCAAGAGATCCAAAATAGGATTGACTCACCTCAAGGTTGAAAGTCAATCTTATCCCTTAGTGATCTCCTCTTTTTCTAATGAAATTAGGGAAAGTGTGAGTGTGTTTGAACCTTTGGATCACATACCTTTTAATCATTCCACATTGAACAACACCACATCTCCTCTTTTTCTATGTTTCATTTTGGTGAACCTGACATGTTAACATTACATACCTTTTGAGTTTTTTCACAATTAACCCTATATATCTAATATTTGCATTATTTTGTTTTCATCTCATTCAGGGTTTCAAAATTGCATCTTTGCATCATTTAAATTCACAAAAATCCAAAAATATTTCATAAATATTGCATACATCTTGCATATTAGTTGTATTAAGGGTGTCTTTCAGTCATTTAGATCAAAAAACTTAGTCAAAATTGCGTCTCAAAAGTTTTCATTTTGTTCACTTTTTGTCATCAAATTGCATTTGAATTTAATCATCAAAATTTGAAAATCTATAACTAAAATAATCTATTTGCAACCTAAAACACAAAATTTAAGCATTAACTCAGAAACTCAAAATTTAGTTTTTTAAATCCTTGTGCAAAGACCCATTTTCCCTTGGGTGAACCTGTCCTTGTATAGGTCATTTTCTAGATTTTTCAGCATAAATTTGTCTCTTTCTACTTTATTACTTGTTGTTTGTAGATCTTTGTTTTAGTTTCAAAAATTGTTGCTTTTTGTAGTTGTTTGCATTCAAGTCAATTGATCAAAACAAGTGCATTGTTCAAAAGTAAAATTTTCATTCAAATACATCATTTCTAGAATCTTCTTGCATCTTACAATCATTAGATCTGAAATTTTGCATCCAAATTTCATCATGGATATGTGTTTTGGTAAAATATGGATGTCCTTAAAATCTTTGGTTGATGTCTCAAGTTGTGTGTTTGGCGATGATCCTAATACATTTGAGCCTAATACAATTGAGCCTATTCATGATCCTTCACCTCCTAATGAATGTCCTCGTGAGAATGACATCTTAGGTGAAGATGAAGATGGCATGCAAGAATTCATACAAAATTTCTTGCATAACCTTGAAAATAATGCATCCTTTTACCCCTCCATGCAACAACCAACACCTCCTATCATCCCACCACTTGATATGTTTGGCCTTTTGCATCTTGAAGTTGAATCACAAACCAATCCTAAATCATCAAGCATGAAGGAATCTATTCAAAATAAAACCATTGATACTCTTCCATCCTATTCTCGCTGAGTTATTGATACATCTATCAACCTAGAAGAGAGTTATGGTCAAGGCTTTCAAATCTTAAGTAAACACATATATGACATAACAAATGATCATGAAATCCATCAATTGCTACAACAACCATAAAAAGATTCCAAGGGATTAGGATATCAATATCCCCCCCCTCCACACCAATAAATTTCTCGATCAAGAAACCTAAGCCCTACAAACTCAAGAAGTTACCATTTTTACATACTATAATTGAGACTAAATGAAAAATGGACCAACTTCTTCATCTAGGATTGATTTACTTGGCACCTATTCGAGATAAAAAAAAAAAGGAAAAAGTACAAACATGAATCACTATGCATTTCATAGAACTCTTGGGCATCTTACTAATGAGTGTCATACTTTAAAGAAGTTGATAGATGAACATGATATTATCGATATAATTGGATAAGATGCACACACACTTTTCTCCTTGCTTTGTGATAGTTGTAGAATCATAGCATACTCATTATTACATGTATTACACCTTATGTAGATCATTTTCATATTGCAAGGAGCACCTTCTCGTCGCTTATCTCGGCTCATCCTTGTCCTATATTTTGGGTGACAAGGAGATTTGATATCCATGTCCTAGTGTGGCACTTGTCTTTGCCCCTTTAGCTAGTTATCTTCCTTCCGTATACAATAAGCAAGATTGGGATGCAGGTGACTTGCTATGGGTTGGCGCGCATGTGACATACTAGTCTTTTCTTTGTCTTCTTTTCATGTTATTTATGATTGCATGTGTGTAATGTGATCCCCTGTGCTGTGTTTCTTGGCATGTCTTTATGTTTGTGAGCTTTATTTGGATGAATCTTGTTACTCTATTGTTGCAAGGATACAAAGGAAGTGAACACATCGTGATATTCTTCTATTTGTATCTACAATCTTTTATATGTCATAAACAATAGGCTTTCTTTTGTCCTATATTTTATTTTTAGGGATTATGCAAAGCATTAAGACATTTGGATCTCTTTCATCTTGACCCAAAAGCTTTTCTTTTCTCTTGCCCTCTATGTGTCATTCTTCCTGTGTTTGTTGCTTTATGAGTATTTTGGGAATGATGACAATTCCAAGCTCTATTAAATCACTATAGAAAAGACATGCACTAACCCCAAATCCATATATCCCTTATGTGTTATCTTTGGATTGCATGTGGGGGCAAACTGTCTTAATGACATAACTTTATTTTGAAACATAATATTGGCATAGGGATTTCCAAATAAGCTCTCATGTTCCTTTTAACAATTAGCACTTATTATTTTCTACTTTAAAGTAATTTCTCATAGCATGGTGTTTAGAAATTTATTTAAAGTGGGGGAATGCATTGGAATTATTTCATTGGAATTCTCATTTTGACATGAACATATTGGCATTTGTGCTTCGCTTTTGTTCATAGAGGTTAGACTTAGTGTAGCGTTGGCATAACATTGATCATTTGGCACTGACTTATGGGTACACAATTTTTTTGTGATGAATTTACCCATGTGCCACCCCTCGTTTATGAGTACACACATTGTATACCTAGTGTTTGTGTTTGTCATCCTTTGGGGCTCACCTAGTGGACAATGAATTTTCACTAGCCCTTGTGAATATTCTGTTTGTATAGTGGACAATGGGTTTCCACTTGTGAACCATTTTTTGGAAAAATAGCTAAGGGTTGATCCATCCATATTGGACAAACAATCGAGGCTTGATCCATCCCTTCTCTCTTTGAATTAATTTTGACATTGTATGATTGTGTATCTTGTGTCGTTACTGCAAACATGTGTCTCTTTGTGCCTTTGTTGATTTTTCCATGAGATCTTAGATCTTGGGGGCTTGATCATGCACCTTGATCCTTGTAATCTTATCTTTCCAATAGTTATACAATTATACCTCTCTTGACTTATTTTTCTACTTTAGTGTGATCTTGAGTGTGGGCTCACACTCTCACTAAAGTGGGGGCTAAATGTAGTGTAGAAAATTGTATACAATTTCACACTATGTTTGCATCCCCTTAATTATTTGGACTTAATTAAGCTTCTAATTAACTAAATTATGCATTCCAAAACCTTATTATTCTTTTTTTCTAAAAGGGATCCCCATATTAAACAATTGCTAACATTAATTAAAACACCTTGGAAATTGAGTGTCCTGGACTTAGATCCTAGGACCCATTTGCCCAAGGGCGAATGGGTCCCCTTTAAGTCCTAGGTCCCAATTTTTAATATGTTTTTGGAGGCATTTGAATGATTCAAATTCAAGTTTCAATTGCCAGCTTTTGGCATCTATTTTTTTGGAAATTAGATAAACGCCTATAAACACATAGTTATTTTATCAATTCAAATCTAACTAGCAAGAAGTGGCATAATCAAAATTTCACAAGAGAAAATATTATTGTCAGGAGCATTGAAGAGAAGATTTATCAATCATTTACAATAGCAATCAAGATCATATCATCATGTCAAAGTTCATGCGTGTTCATGTTCATGTTTTGGAGCTAATATTGTGATGTAGGTTTCAAGCATTCAAGCATCAATCAATCAATCCAATTCATGCAAGATCCAAGCCTTAGAGTGATGTGTTTGAATTCAGTTCTCTAAGGGCAACCATTAAGGGTTTGGTGAGTTGTAACAAGCAAGTGTTCATTCATCAATTCCTTCATTCTATCATTATTTCATTATCAATGTTTAATTACCAACCATTCACCCAAAAAACAAAAAAAAATCTTCTCTTTGTACTAGGTGCAAATTTACAGGTGAAGAAGGATTAAAAGTGGATCAAAAGAGCACAATTTTGAAAATTTGTCAAAGTTGTCATCATTTTTGTCAAGCTACGAAAACTCACCAAATTTTATTTTCGACTTTTCAACAGTCAAATCTGGAGGAATCAAAAGCCTAGATTCAGGATTAGATGACTACAAAAAGTATTTTTGGACCCATACACTAGGACCCATTCGCCCTAGGGAGAACTAGTCCTGCTATAGACCCTAAAACATTCTTTTTGGCACAAGTGCACACCATTCTTCCCTTCTCAAATCTACTTGCAAATTTTCATTTCCATTTTTGTTATCATAGAATTATGAATTTGAAGTATTAGGTCATATACTTTAGCTAGTTAATAAATTTTAAATCATCTCCTAATATTAAAAATTAGTCATTTTTATCATAAGAAAGTAGAGTCCCAAGAGATCCAAAATAGGGTTGACTCACCTCAAGGTTGAAAGCTAATCATATCCCTTAGTGATCTCTCTTTCTAATGAAATTAGGGAAAGTGTTTGAACCTTTGGATCACATACCTTTTAATCATTCCATGTTGAAAAACACAACATCACCTCTTTTTCTATGTTTCAATGTATAAAATTTGAAGGGAGGGAAAACATGAAGCCCTGGTAATAGTTGGCTCTATTTGGGGACAACGACTTTGAGGATGCAAAGAAACATAGATAACTCATTTATTAGAATAGTGACTTCATCAATTGGGTAATAGAGTAAAGGAGAGGAGGAAGCAAACACAACAAAAAATGTAAGGAAATGAAACAAAAAGAGAAGCACTCACATCAAAACCCTATTCTATTTATATAAGAAAAGAGTGACGTATGTTTGATGGGGGTGTATGTAGGCGAGGAATAAGAGGGGCATATGGATGGGCTTGGAGGAGAAATTTTGATGGGGTTTTTGTTTCCCTTATCAAAGGAAGAGGACAAATAATAAATATGATATGTATTAGGATTGGATGGGGATGGGGAGGATGGAATTTTGGCACCAATACTAAGGAGGTATCTAACGACAACCTCTTTATCATTGTTGAAGTGATATGTGAGGACATAATTGGTGAGGGATTGGTAATTTTAAAAGAGATTATTAATGTCTTGGATATAGAAATAGGTGGTGGATGAGGAGAGGTCATCTTGGTCCACAAGACTCTCATTATCATCATAGGGATCATACTCAGCTTGGTCAACAAGAGTATCCACGTAATCATCATCAATGTAATTGGAGTTGACCTTGAGTGTAATTTTTGGTATTATTGGGGTAGAATATAGGTTTGTGATGTTGGATTGGGTTGGCATGGATGAGAGGGGATTAGAAGAAATTATATTGGATGGAGGATATATTAGATGGTTGGACATGGTAGAGGATTGATTGGAAGAGGAAAGTTTGGGATTGATTTTGGATGATGATGAAAATTAGGATGATGGATTAAAAGTGGATTGGGGGTTAGAAAAATAGGACCTAAGGATGAGGATGGAGAATGAAATTGGATTTAGATGGAAGGGTTGGATTTGAGAGGTTTGGAGTGAATAGATGGATGAAGGATTAGGTTGATCAGGAGATTGGATTGAAAATATTTTAATGGATGAGGGATAATATTGGAAGGATTTAGAAGATTTGGATGGATAGGGGATAAGATTAAAATGAGGATAGATAATTTTGGGTGATTTAGAGAGAAAATGGATTGGATAAGTGAATTTGGATGAAAATATTGGGAGATTGGTTGGATTGGGATGAAGCTTTTGCTTGCTTGACTAAGAGGTAGATTTGAAAGAGCAAACAAACAAAGTGGTTTGAAAAATATTTGGAAGATATGTATCCATTGGTTTTGTACACAAGAAGGCACACCAAACAATTGCACAAGCCTATATTATTCAAGTGGGAGTGTATACTTAATATGGGACCACTAGCCAAAGGTTAATACCTCAAGATTAGTGCAAGACATTTATCTTTCAAGAGTCGATAGATATGGATCTAGTGGTACAATGGATTACATTTTCTATTTCTTTGGAGGTCTTAAGTTCATTTCCCAAAGAGCTTGTATTTCTACTCAAGAAGATACATGGTTAGTAACTCCAACCATGATATTGTACCTTGCACCACACTAGAAGCGATGATCAAAACGTCTTAAACTAGGATGAACAAGGTTGCTATGGAGTCGTCTAAATACCTCAAGGGTATGTGAGACCAAATTTGTAGATGAAAGATAATAAATTTCAAAATAACTAAGAGGAGAGCATAACCCACTCTCCACTTTCACTTCTCCAAGGTATGAAGGCCTTGGAGGCGTAGCCCAAATTAGCAAAACCCTACTTCCAAGAGGGGCATCTTTTGATTCAACCCCTCGCTCTTTATACTCCAATAGAACATGAGATTTGAGGTCATCCCTTGAGGTGATGAAATCCCCAAGCAAGCCTCCTAAAGAGAAAGACATGGCTAGGTGTTTTTAATCACCCAAGATGGCATGAAGTGCAAAGGTAGTAGGAATTTTTTAGTGGCAATTTTTTGCCAATTGGCAAATATATTGCAACCAGTGGAGTGGCCAAATTGCCTAAATTTTATGAATTATCGGTCCAATGCATTTTAATTTGTCATTAATTTATTTTATGAGGTATATGATTAATAATTTCACCATAAAAAACTATGCATTTCCAATGTTCTAATTAATATTTTCACTTGGAATCTCAAAATCATGTATTATATCACCCACATATTAGCCAATACTATTAAAACAACATTATGTTTTAAGACATGTTTTGAAAACAACAATAAATGTTCATTATGTGTGAGAACCTATTTCACCAATAAAATTTACAAATAATTATGTATGAGGACCCATTTTACGAATAACATTAAAAAATAATTACATTTGAGGACACATTTCGCCAATTACATTAAAAAACAATTATGTATGGGGACCCATTTCACCAATACTGTGATAACTCCATGCTAATCGTAGACCCATATTTGCCTTGAAATTTATATATGTATTTTGTTGAGGTTTGATTCACCCAACATTTAAAAATGTATCTTTGTATAATCACACGGTAATTGCTAAATTTTTACTCTACCATTTAAAAATCCTACAAAATTTGTCAAATATGGATTGATATAAATACAATAAAAAATTTGATTTTTTTTTCATATTTTGTTCAGTTATGAATTTGTGAGCTCTTGATTCAAAACCTTGATCATAGGCAAGTTACAAACTTACAACTGTAAATTTTAATGATCAGATTCAATGCATAGAAAATTAATTCAAAATCAAACAATAACACAACAGATACCCTAGGAAAACCCTCCTCTTGAGGGAGAAAAACCCAACAACAAAGATCTCTCTTCTATATATAAATAGTGGCAGCAATTCTCTTTATAATGAGGCCAATCACAAGGCCAATATTCAGCACCTACACAAGATGCAAAGACAGATAATAATCTTCACCTCCTTAATATCTAAATCTACTCTTGAAGAATTTGCAACCTGCTCTTGAAGAAATTCGCACTTGTATAAAATGAATCGAACTTTCTTAATGAACTTGATGATCTATAAATGAGAAAGCGAACTCTTATTTATACAACTTGAAGATTCACCACCTTACATTTAATACAAGTTAGCCAAAGATGATAATAAATATTCTTCCAATTAGATGCATCCAATCGCACCAAGAGAGGAGGTCGGCCATAACACAAGGGATGTGTTATTTCATTTAATGTTTGTTGCTTTAACAAATATAAATCTCTTCATAAGTATCACACCTCTTGAACTCGAATAAATTAAATAGCATAATGCTATCATTTAATTTATTATCAAAAGGAGATTACTAGAAGTTACTTCTGACGCTGTCCAATATCATTAACAACAACTACAAACATTGTTGCATTAGCGAATAGCAAGTCAATGAAAACCTAAAGGTAATTGATCATTTCTTCATAGTGTTATAAGATTATTATTCTCTTTGTCATTCTTGCTTTGATCTTAAAGATGATATTGAGTAGGGAATGGGATATATATTCTATGATTCCTTCTTAAACAAGAAGACATTTGTTGGTAGTTTTTATTTTGTGAGAGATGTCGAGTATGAATAAGAGTAAGACTCTTTAGGGTGGTGAAGGGAGGCCATCAAAATTTCCAAAACATAGAGTTATCATAAAGTCATACTTTGACAATGTTTATTGTCCATCAAATCAAGATGGAACTACATCGTTAACTTTTGCACCAAATATTAACAAAGAAGGAAATACCTCAAAGGAAAATCAAAATGAGTTAATTGAGTCAAATGAGGATGACAATACCATAGAATATGTTTCAAGGGATACCCAGGGTAGTTGGAATGAGTTAATTGACTTGGATGATAATGTCGACACCTTAGATGATGTTGCTACAAGGAAGAGGAAAAGAAAAGCCAAATAAAAAATGAGGCGCAAGTGAGATATGACAAGGAATTTTTAGATTGATTAGGTGTCAAAATACCCATTCATTAAACTAGTGGAGAATGCAAACAAATATGAACCTCCAACATAATGCAAGTGTAAGATTTGTAGTTGAAAATATAAAAAGGGACAAGAAGTTGCAACTAAAACTTGACACTATAGAAAGCCATATCGATAAAGTTTATGAAAAACAAATCATAGACAAAAATAAATAATTAGTAGTAAGATGGAAATCAAAGGAAGAATGTCTTCATGTTAAGCATGCCCTAGAATATGACGAGCATATGTAAATAATGGAGAATCTTATTGAATCTGGAGGTTAAATTGAAGCTCAATTAGTAAAGATAATGGCAAGAGCACAACTAGTAAAAAACTATTCAGTTGAGTGTTATTTTTTCATATATTGTCCAAAGGGTATCCTATGGAAGACTACCCAGAATATAATAATTTATTATCTTTGTTGGGAGTTCCTAACTTTCATAGCACACATTGGTCAATAATCTTTGGATGAGAATGAGCAAGTTGTCTTATTGAGCTGGAAAATCAAGATTTGCAAAAAAATAAGAGATTCAACCTTCATTGCATTATCTTTAGTTTGTGTGTGTAAGATTTGATGGAGCTTTTGTAATGCAAGGTCATAGGAATGGTCTTTGCATAAAGTTACAAACTACTTGTTTACCATACATGATTTTCATTCACTGCATCACCCATAAAATGAATTTAGCATTTAAAATTGTAAGCAAGTTTCCTTCAATATCAAAGTTGAAAATCTAGTCTGCGAGCTCTACTCATACTTCTACCAAATTCTTAAATAGTTTACGAAATTTAAAAAAATTGTTGAGGGAATTGTTATGCCTTGCATAACCACCCCCCATTTTGAGTTTGAACAAAATGGGTCCCCCTTTCTCTTTCAGGTTTATTTTTGCTTTTGGTTACTTGCTTTCCTCTTTGAAATTTCTTTTGTTTCCCTCCTAATTTTGACTTTTGATCTATCTGATTTAATTTTGGTTATGTCTTTGCTTAAGTTGGTTTTCTTCTTGCTAGGAATTCAATAAAATAATTATAAGCAATGGTGGATTTATTCTAATATGTCTTATTTGCTTCTGAGGACTAATGCAGACCTTTCTTTTGTAGGATTGAATCATACACTTGATGATATTTTCTAGGGGAGCTCAGTTGAAAGGCATGCCTCAATCCAGCTTCTCATAAAAATCAGCTAAGGCAAAGGTCGGCAAGACCCCAGAGATGTCATAGCGAGTGAAATTCATGTGCAGGCATCAATCAACAAGACATCAGTCAGAGTCCTGACGATAGGAAGAACACATTCTGGCATGAATATTCGACCTCGCCATAAGGTCTCGGAGAACTCCTTATGTCTCACCGACTAGTGCAAATGAGCATACACTTCGGCGGGAGTCACCCTCTTCGGTATATGGTCTTACCGAACGCCTTAATTAAGTCTCGCCGACCACCGATAGAAAATTCACATCTCAGTGGGAAAATTTTCTCTTCGGCAAGAAGTCTTGGCGAACGCATTGGGTCTCGCTGACAAAGTACGAGAGGGGTTTATCAAAATGAGGTCTTGTAGTCTTATCGACACAAAATGTCACACCGACATGCTGCCTCTTCAGGGAGAGAACAAGATTGTCATAGCGACCAAAGGTGCTTATGGAGATTCCTCGGTGAAACATAGGGCATCTATAGGACATCTCCCTGACACAGGAAGGTTACAGTGACACACGTGCAGCCGGAGAATACACATCGGCGGGACTACAAAGGGGTTTCCCCGAAATGAAAGTTTGGAAAAAGGTTGTATCGTCGACATAAAGTCTGGCTGAAGTGCTAGTGTCTTGGCAACACGGAGGTGGTATCGCAGGAGGTCTGGACGAAACAAAAAAGTCTCACCGAAGGGTCAGTCTTCGAGGTAACATGAAGGGATCGGGGAAAGGTCTCGCCGATCGGGAGAGGTCTCAACGAAATGAAGAGGCATCAGCGTAGCAGTTGGAGCTCACTATGAAGTATTGGCGACCCCGAAGTGTCTTGGTGACAGAATCAAGAAAGCTCGAAGGAGAAGGAAATCGCTAGGAGTCTCCCCGACCTGGTTGGGTATCCCCTAAAGGAAGAAAGTCTCGCTGAGATGTCTCGGCGAGAGGAGCTTGTCTCCCCGAAATGAAGAGGATCGCTGAAAGACCTAAGGTTCGGTGTAATCTCTCGCCAACTCGGAATGGTCACACCGAAGCAAAAGGGACCCCACTGGAAGAAATGGAGGGCTCAACAAGAAGAAAGGAGTTCAGGGTAAGGTTTCCCCGAAACATTACAGTCTCCCCGACATCAAAGATGAGCTCGCCCAAGGAGTCTGGCGTAGCCATGACTCTTGCCAATAGAATAAGTTCAGGGAGAAAACAAAAGCTCGTCATAAGGTCTTGGCGAAGAAAGAAGGTCCCATCGAAGTAAAGCAGTATCGGCAAATGATTTCTCCTTTTCCATAAGGTCTGGGCAACTACGAAGAGCTTCACCGAAATAGAATGGGCTCGGCGAGAAACAAAAGGGTCGCTGTGATGTCTCCCTAACCTCGGAATGTCCTGCCGACTAGTGAACAACTCAGTGAAGGAAGAGGACCTCAATATAAGGTCTCGACGAAGAGGAAAGGTCTTGCCAACATGAAGTAATATCAACATAATCTCTCACTGATTCAACAGGGTCTAGCCGAAATGAAACAAAATCGTCGAAGGATATAGGACTCGGTGTAATGTCATACCGATTGTCTTGGGTCACGCCGATAGCTGATAGGGGATGAAATCACATTGGGGAGACACTAATGGTGTCTCACCGACATGTGATGTTGATTGGATCACCTTGGACTACCTGAGGAGCTCACTTGGAAATATGCCCGACCAATCAGAAGGAGCTAAAAGAGTGACTCATTGGTCCCTTTAACCGATTGACTACTCCTGCGAGCGAAGATCAACAGAGGGCCAGTAAGATAGATTTATTCTGAGATCAGAGGGCGATGGATCAGCTCAGGTGACGGTGTTTAGATCTATAAGGAGGCCTGATGGTGCTTCCAGAAGATGGTCAACGTATAGAGAAGTCCAGAACAAAAAGGAAGCCGAAGGAAAGAAGAAACTGTGACTCATAGGGACAGCTATAGTGACTACTGGCAAGGAGGTAAATCAACATCAATGGAGATATTCTGAGCATTCAAGGCGACCCCAACTGAGTTCGAAGGTGGAAATGAAGACATGAGAGTTAATGTTGCAGCTGCCAAAAAGATCTAAAAAGGCTTCTCCTGAGGATAGAAATCATTCATCAGCATGGACAGCAGGGCTTCACATTGAATGCAGTTTTGACCCTCCTCAGAAAGATCTAAGGGCTAACCCTCTTGTAGTCAGGAGATATTTTTGAAAAATCCTAATACGGGGACAACACATTCTTTCGGTACATTCTATATATATGGCCTTCTGGCCTCTTTGTAAGGGTTAGAAGAAAATCAAAAGTTAGAACTCTTAGAGAATTTCTAAGGTTAGACAGTTAGAGTTAGAACAGATAGTTAGAAGAAAATCTAGGAATTAGTAAGTTAACAGAAGGAGATAGAGTTGCCTCCTGATTCTTTGTAATAGGAGTTTCTTCTGTCTTCTTGGTTAGGATTTAGATTCAGATTCAGAATAGACTAATGTACCTTTCAGTTTCCTTAGTGTAAATGGAAACAATTTGAAATCATAGATTATCTGTACACTGGTGATTGTGCTAGCATTGTAAATGTTGCTTATCTGTTTCACCAATAGTAGAAGCAACCAGATTAAAATCTATTTCATGTTGTGTTTCAAAATGGCGTTTGTCTTGAGTTAATCTTTTGATTTGTGAAATCTTCAAGGAATGAAATGTTATTTTATGTTTTGTTTAAATGGTAACTTAAAATCTATTATTGAAATCTGCACTGTGAATGAAGGAGACTATGTGTCAATCACAAGTTTATTTCGTTCTGCAGTTTTATGTTAGGGAATCTTTGAAGGGTAATAAGTCTGGTTAATTTGGATGAAGTATCATTCTTTTCTGTCCCAAAGCTCTGATCTATCTTTTTATGTTTCTTTAAAACCCTAGTTAGATTAGGTTTTATTTCATGCTTGATCTCAGAACTATCCAGAAGCTCAACACTAGCAGGCCCCTTGAACATTACTGTTACATTGACCAATTAAGAAACATCAGTACAATTGAGAACCAACTACATAGACCTTGGGAGCTAAGATATCCATGTGATCATCTTTCTCTTTCAGGAGAAACAGAGTAGCAATATTCTGTTTGCATGTTGCTATGTCAAAAGCACCGTCAACAAGAACTGGCGCTAGAAGGAGGGCCTAGAAGGGAAAATTGGATAAAGCTGGGTTTTCCTCTCCAGAAAGGCCCCATAGAGTTCTTCAATCAGCTGAAAATCCATCACCTTTGATAGAACTCAAGACTTCAACAAGACACAAGATTCACAAAACTGGGGCAACTATCATACCACCCTTATCAGCTCCGCTCACTCCACCAGGCTTTTCACCAATACCTCAGTGGGTACCCATTAATCCACCATCTAATCCATCTCAATTGCCATCACAACTAGCTCAACCACCACCACCGCCACGAATCGCATTTTTTCAAAATAATCCCTCTCCATTGGGGACTATCCCTGGAGGTTTTCATGACCTGCCTAAGAACCCTGAGAAATTCTATCCTAAGTACATTCATGGTGAATCAAGGAGTTTTGAAGAACACATACAAGCTTTCAAGGATGCTTGTACTATAGCTCAAATAACCCACCACGATGTAGTTTGTAGGTTGTTCACGTATTCCTTAGGGGACATGGCGTACAACTGGTACCCTAACCTTCCTCAAGGTTCTATTCTGACCTGAACACATTTGGAAAATGCCTTCATCAATCAGTTTAGGGTTTATGTCGATCCAACTCTTTTATACCACCAATTCGCTACCATCAGAAAGGAACCAGGTGAACCCTTGCCTTTATTCAATACCAGGTTCCAACGAATGTATAGGAGATTGCAGGATCCCTATCTAGTCACTGAGAATAGTGCCATTCAAGCTTACTTTAGGGTTATAGACCCCTTGCTTGGCTTGTTCTTGCAAATGACCTATCAACTAGATGAGATTGATTCTCTATCCAAAGTCTATCACCTAGCTATCAAGCTGCAACAACAAATCAGTTCTCAACAAGGAGGCCTAGGAGGAGGTTTCCCTTCAATAGGATATCAGATGCATAGCCCAACTCCTCTATTCAATACTATCCCAGGAATGTCTCCTTCCCACTATGGGCCTATATCTAAATTGCAAACTCAGCCCTCGGTCCCATTCTTTGCTACGGGAACTCCTGACTTCTCCCAACAACCACATGTTCCTCCAAGTTCCCATGGTTATCATAATCAAATTGGAACACCAAGTCATGTTGATCAGCCACCTGTTGCTAAGAATGTGGAAAGTGAGAAGACAGTCCAGCTTATGAATGAGGTAAAAACCTTGAATAAAACACTGTCTCGGGTCACAAATGACATGGCTCAGCTTCGATTGAACCCTGTTCAAAGCCAAGGTAATTATCCCAATCAAAACAACAACAATCAGGGTACTTATCAGAATAACAACAATTACAACCAAAGGGGTTATCAGGGCCAAAATTCCTCTAACCAGGGCTATCAGAATCAGAATAGAGGGTATAATCAAAGGCCAAACAACAACAGACAATGGAACACAGGGCCCAATAATGGGGGAGTTTCTCATAACTATCAGGCAAATGAGGAGAGGACACATACTGCAAACGTGGCTGACCTTAACTTCATGACCAATTGGTGCAGGCTGCATGATACTGCAACCCATTCTGAGATAAACTGCCCTCAGATGGAGAAATTTTTCAAGATGGCACACAAAGACACCCACACATTCCAGGGGAATTCAAACAAAGGAGGTAATTCAGTGGATACTGCAATGGCTTATGACCTTTTTGAGGAGGAACCTTTGTTCCCAAGGCAAGAGGAGAATGAACCAGAGGAAGATTCATATGATGCCCAAGCCTTTTAGACCAAAGGAGGACACTTCTTGTGAAATAAGAATAAAAGTTTGTTCACTACATCAGCACCCCCTAATCACATGGTGCCTCCAGATCATGGTGCTGATAATAATCCTCCTCCACCAAAAGGCCTGCCTGACTTACATAATAAGGGTAATTCCCCTGCCATTTTCAAAAGTAATCCAAGGTATAATATGGAATTTGATGTTGTCTCTGAGATGCAAAGACAAAAAACATCTTTGTCATTCTTTGACATCTTAAAGTGGTGCCCTGCTCAAAGGGAGATAGTGTTGAAAGCCTTGGAGCAAGCTGATAGATCAAAAGGAAAAATCAAAGTTGCACTTGCTGCAAATATGAATGCAGCCTTGTACAGAAATAAGGTAGGTACCCCACCATTTATCCTGAGTTTAAGGATTTGTGGAAAGAATCTACATAACTGTTTGTTGGATTCAAGGGTCTCAGGCAATGTCATGCCATATTCTATATGTAAGAAATTGGGACTGGACCCTGTCCAAACTAACAAGAAGGTCATCCAACTTGACAAAACAGAAGTTAACGTAGTTGGAGAGTTGAAAAACGTACATGTCTAAGTAGGATCAGACCCTAGGATTCAAACCAACATAGATGTCCAAGTGGCAGACATCCCAAAGACCTATGGTATGTTACTAAGCAGAGATTTGATGAAAAGCCTAGGGGGATATCTTCCCCTTGACTTTTCACATATGTGGCTACCATGGAGAGGGATCCCAACTCATATTAGGATTGAAAGTGAGCCCCGCCTCAAGCATATCATCATGGAATATGATTTCCCCAATGAGGTAGCCTATTTCGAAACTAGGATAAGTGTTTATAAAAGAGAAGAAATTTTAACCTTTTCTGTCCTAGATCCTAAAGAACTGCCAATACCAAAGTCCCCTGATCTTATGATTGATTAAAATCAACAGGCACTAATCAGAAAGTTGCAACAAGATCAGCTAGTCTTGGGAGATGTAGATCTACAAAGTCTCCTGCTCCCTAATTGGTGCAGGGTACACTACCAAAGTCATTCTGAACTGACTTGCCAACCCTGCATTGACATTTTAAATCATGTTTCCAAAGCTGAAGAAGCTAGCACAAGCCACCTTGAGACCATTGCAGACTGCTTCTCATTTGAAGCCAAGGAAGCAACAATGCTAACCAAGGATAGGACACTTCCAAAAGAAATTCCTTCCCAAACTGAACTGGCCTCAGTTACATGCCTTAACCAGCATACTCAAGAGGAGCAGCCCCAAGGTTTGTTTGACACCCCTCCACTCACGGATATACCAAAATCCAAGGGGTTAACCAAGGATACAAGTGAATGTCAAGAAGATAACCTTGGGCCGCATAATACCCTTGAGGAGGAATTGAAAATTACTCCTGAGGAACCTATTGAACACCCGTTCCCTATACCTGACCCAAAAGATCAAGCAACCCCAATTGTGACTCATCCAGATCAAACACCCATAACAACTTCAAAAGAATCAAATCCAACTCGTGATCAGCTATGGACCCTCATGTTTGATGGATCCAAATCTAAGACAGGCAGTGGTGTTGGAATTGTACTAACCAGCCCCAAAGACAAAACTTTCTTTGCTTCTTATAGGTTGTAATTTAGGTGTACTAACAACATAGCAGAGTATGAAGCTCTGGCATGGGGACTGATGTTTGCACACAAGAAGAAAGTTACAGCCTTGATGGTCAAGGGAGATTTAGAAATAGTGGTCAAGCAGGTTCGCAGCCAATACACATGTCACAACAGAAGGCTGGCAGCTTATAGAAATCGGGTATGGAATCTGATTGAGGACTTTGATGCCTTTGGGATTAGCTTAATCCCTAGAGAAGAAAATCGGGTAGCTGATTCATTGGTTGTTGTTGCAAGCACCCTAGAACCTATGCAAGGCTCCAAGCTCAAGAAGTTCTCCGTAGAGTTAATTTCCACCCCTACAGTTCCTGATAATATCACGAACTTTCAAGTCTTTGATGATGACTGACATATCCTTGCTTTCTTAGCAAGCTCAAACATTTTTGAGGGGCAAATTATTGATGAGTCCAACAGAGATCAAGGGGATTGGAACCTTGAGGAATGTGACACAGAAGGAGTTCTTAACTTAAATAATAATAACATTCCCAAGGGAATGGTGGCCTTGGAAAGGATCTTTGATTCAGACCCAAGGGCTCAAGAGAATATATCAGCTGAAGAAAAGGGAGGCGAATATGAGATAGTTAAGTTAGCCGATTCTGGTCCTAAAAGGAATGTCTACATAGGGAAAGCCTGCCCTGAAGCAATCAGAAAAGACATATTAATGACACTTAAGAAAGATATTTCAGCAATTGCTTGGGGATATGAAGACTTAAAGACATTTGAGGCCTCTGTTATGACTCACACTATTCCCTTGAAGCCCGAAGCTAAACCCTTCCGACAAAAGCAACACCCTATCAATGCTCTGATTGAACCATTGATCTATAAAGAAGTTCAAAAATTACTCTCAGCAAGGATAATTTTCCCTATACGCCATTCAACCTGGGTGGCTAACTTAGTCCCAGTTCATAAGAAAAATGGGGAGATCAGGCTGTATGTCGACTTCAGAAATTTGAATAGAGCCTCAGAAAAGGATAATTATCCACTTCCTTCTCTAGATGAAGTTCTGCAGACCATCAACAGATCTCAAATGATATCATTCCTGGACAGTTACTTTGGATATAATTAGGTAATGGTCGACTATGAAGACAGAATGAAGACAACCTTCACTACCAAATGGGGAACTTTTGCATACAAAAGGATGCCATTCGGTCTGATAAATGTTGGAGTGACTTTTCAACGTGTCATTGACATAGCATTCAAGAACTTAATCGATAAGTGCATTATTGTTTACATGGACGACCTGACAGTGTTCTCCAAAGATCGACTAAATCATGTTGCAGACTTAGCCAAAGTTCTCGAGAGATGCATCCAATATGGCGTCTCCCTGAATCCCAACAAATGTGTGTTCGGAGTTTCTGAAGGGAAGCTATTAGGGCACATAATTTTTGAAAGAGGGATTTCAATCGACCTAGATTGAGTCGAATCCATTATGAAGATCACTAGGCCAGGGAGCAAGAAAGAGCTAAGATCTTTCTTTGGGAAAATCAACTTTGTGAGGAAGTTCATCACGGGCTTTGCTGAAGTCGTGAAACCATTGAATGAGATGATGAAGAAAGACGCCAAGATAGAGTGGACTAAGGAAGCAAAGGTTGTGTTCTCACAAGTCAAGCGATCCATCTCAGAAGCACCCGTGCTCACCAGCCCTGACTATCTCAGACCGTTTTACATCTACTCTTTTGCCTCTGAGCATTCATGCACAGCTGTTTTAACCCAACAAAAAGGAGAGGCAGAGGAGAGGTCGATTGCATTCATAAGCTCTGCATTCAAAAATGCAAAAATTAAATATCCACCTCTGGAGAAGTAAGCTTTCATGCTGGTTTGGGCTATCAAGAAGTTTTGGCATTACATCCTCTGAAGCCAAGTCGTCGTTGTAGTTTCTGACGCGGCTGTGAAGTCCCTACTCATGCAGAGCGAGCTGAGAGAAAGGAGAGGCAAATGGATGGCCATCCTGCAAGAATTCGACCTGGAGATACACCCTATGAAGCTAGTCAGGGGTACAAGTTTATCCAAGTCCATGGCGAACGCTGGCAACAACATCATCTGTCAGCAATACACGACCCAGACTTTCTCTAATGACCCATGGTATGCTGATATAGTTTACTATATGCTCAACAATCGATGTTCAGAAGGGATGAATGCAACTCAAAGGAGAGCCCTGAGGCTGAAGAGTTCTCATTACATGCTCAAAGGAGGGTTTTTATACAGGAAGAATCATGAAGGAGTATACATGAGATGCCTTGATCATCAAGAGGCTAAACATGTGAACTCTGAGTTTCATGGGAAACATGGCAAGGGCCATGGCTCTGCAAATTCATTGGCACACCAGATTCTCAGGTCTGGTTATTATTGGCCCTGTGTATTCAAAGATGCCCATCAGCATGTGAGGACATGTCACACCTGTTAGATTTTTGCACCAAGGGAACGTCATTTAGCCATGCCCTTGCAACCTGTCTATGAGGTAAGGCCATTTGCGCAGTGGGCACTAGATTTTATTGGGGTGATTAACCCGAATTCTTCTGTAGGACACAAGTTTATCTTGACTACTACTGATTATTGCAAAAGATGGACAGAGGCTATACCTTGTAAGAATAGCTCCACAAAGGTAGTAATCAAGTTCCTCACCGAGTGCATCACTACAAGGTTTGGGGTACCCTTCGCTCTGGTATGTGACAATGGCCCTGCCTTTTCTTCTGCTAAGTTTATTTCCTAGGCATATGATCACAAATTTGTTATGAAATATTCTTCAAATTATTACCCACAAGGCAATGGAGTAGCAGAGTCAACCAACAAGAATCTCTTAGGGGTAATTAAGAAATTGTTAGAGCATAACCCTAGAGACTGGCATACCCAGCTGAGATTCGCATTATGGGCAAATAGGACTAGGATTAAGGCTGCTTTAAACACCTCACCCTTCAAGTTGGTATATGGCCAAGAGCTTGTCTTTCCTATCCATCTGCAAATACCTATCATTGAGTTCATGCAGAAATTCTACTCTAGTGACAATAGGATAGAGGTGAGACTAGCTGCTTTGTTAAAATTAGAGGAAGAGAGAGATGCCGCCTTGCAACAATTCTCTAGGCACCAGGCTATTGTCAAACATTGGTTTGATAAAAGGGCTAAAATTAAAGCTTTTAGGATATCGGAC
>VDFB02088371.1:0-24309 GCA_007258455.2 Sequoia sempervirens
ATACAAAATATACTAATATAAAAATGAGGCCAACCCTCCCTACGACTTAGTTTTTAAGGGGCACAATATTCCAAGATTGTCCTATAGATTTGATACAAATCATTATTTCCCCTTAATTCCCCTAACTCAATCAACCATTCAATATATTGTCAAAGTCCATTCATAAAAACACCAATAGATTCCAATACTAACAACCAAATCCATGGATCCAAAATGATCACCTAAGTCTCATGGTCAAATTCCAACACAGCACATCAAAATCATATCTATGTAAATCATTATTTTAAATAACGGACCTTTGAAACTAAGGACTAACCATGCAGATATTAAGTAATGACCAAAATATAATGTTTAATTGTTCTAACACACTGTTAAGCTTGTTCAAGTTCTTTCTCATATACAAGAAAATTTCAAACAAAAACATAATTAAATCTGCAGTGTTAAAAGAAATTGCTATACAGAAGTGGGTCCGCATTTCATTGCTATATCGAAGAGGCTGTATTTTATTCTATAGAAAATTACATACATCAAGATTAAAAAAATTATCCAATCCCTGAGAAATGATATATAGCTTTCTGAAATAGCAATAATATGATATCAAGATCATACTCAATATAATTCAAATGAATTTTTAATCTACAGAATTCTGGAGAACACTGTCAGCAATCCCATTAAATGCCTTCTATGTCGTCATCAGTCTCTTGTACTGCTTGTAAAGGTCCAGCTTCAGATATATTCGAGTAACCACTGTCTATCAACCGTAATTGAGGCTCTAGTGAGTTAATCTTCTTCCAGTCTTCTTCAGATAATGACCAGTTGAAGATATCAAAATTTGTCTTGATTCTTTCAGGTCTTAAACTGCGTGGTAATACACTTGTTCCTCGCTGTAGTCCCCATCTTAAAATTACCTAACATCATCATTGAATGGTAGAGATCAAAAGAAAATCAGTAACATAATTGATCAGCCTTTTATTTAGTAAGAGCATCTTAACCTTTTATATAGTATGGTGTACAGAGATAAAATAAACATAATACATACAATAATGCCAATTAAAAAAGAAAGTTAAAAAAAAATCTACTCCAATTACACCTAAGAGGGTTTATGTGAAAAAGACAAAGGATTGCCTCTAAAATAGTAGGTCATATCATCAGGGACTGCCACCCATAGTTAACAATGTTTGAAAAATTAGATTCATTCCGGACCTGGACAAAGGTTTAGAAATCCAGATTTTTTTAAAAAAAGCATAAAATTTCTATAGGAATTGGAAAGTCCACACCAAATCAGACAAATTTGGATCTGGCCAGCTTTGGTAACCATGCTGCCGAATACTTATATAGAAGCATCCCCACAGTTTTTACTTATACCTCATTAGGGTATAAGATATTTTTAAAAAACCTCATTAGAGCTTAAATTTAACTTTTAAAATGAAACTAGTCAAAGTAAAACTTTCAAAAAGAAATTTCCTTAACCATTTCCTAAAATAAAAACTTCAATCTACCTGTGCTCTGTGTTTTCAGCCTATTCATGTAAAAATGAGCCAATAAAATTGGTGTATATAACGAAATTTCAGAATCAGTTTTCAAAAACTTAGGAAACGGCATGCAAATGCAGTGGATCACAATTGCTTGTGATACTGCTGCTATAAATGAGATAATAGACCAAACTTCTATATAGCATGACTATAGAACAAAGAAGAAAGTCAAAGTAATGACATGAAAACTAGCAAAATGAACTGCAGAATACCCTCTCAATGGTAACCAGGACTTACTGGGAGGTCACCCATCCCAATACCATTTCGCTTAAACAAGCTTAAACATGGAGTTTTCTCCAAAATCAAGTCCACTTAGCTTACACCTTGTTTAGATTCACTCCTTGCATCAGATTCGGTTGTCCATGACAAATGCTTCTTGCATGCTAAATATTTGCTTCAAAGAGCTCAAAACTGGCAAATGTCTGCATTGGAGAAACAAAAGATTCCATATATACATCTTAGAACGTCTAGTTGACTAGGAGCATGTCTTTAATGTACTCCATCATGCTAATTCTTGACAGAGCTATAAATTAGTTTCTGGATATTTATGGACATAGATGATTTCTTTCATTTTTTTCCTCTCCTTTTACATAGGTCATGCAATGCTGACAAATGGGATGATAAGAAGTGGTAAATCATGAGAGCTTTCACAATGAATCCCCAGTATACAATACTGGACATTCATGTTGGGTAAATTACCACACCCAGCTCTCAGTACAGACTATCCCAGCAGAGGAGGCCAGGTGTAAGTTCTGGATGACTTTCAGATGCTCTTCAATTGTGGCATCTACCATGGAATGCTAACACTGCTTCAATGGCTTCTCTACTATATATAAGGATGCCCATTGCAGATAGCCACTGTGATACATGAGAGATAAGTAGATGAAATCAGAGACACCTTCACTTAATGATGACCATGCCTTGTCGGAATGATGCCAAAATGGAAACAAAATAACATAGTTTTATGTCTCTCCATACAAGTATCACATGAATGTGGCTGCAAGTAATTCAATTGAACTGTGCTATGGATGCTGGGATACCATTATAAAAATAACAAGTGGAAAAGGAAGCCATACAACAGAGTAAAAAAGAACAACTTCTGTTTGATCTTTACAGATACAAAATGAAACTCTAGCAATGAATAATGTGTTTCGCTTAATCTTACAATGAATGATGTGTTTCACTTAATCTTATAATCTTTAGTATGATTCCAGATTTAACTAGGCGGAGTTTATAAGTCAAGATTTACCGGTGGTGGTATGGTTATAGTGGGACAACTTTTGGGAGTTCTGCCTAATCTCTGAAACAATATATAATTTCTTTTGTAGCACTTAGATCTGTTTGTCAGTCTATGAATTGGCCCATGTTTAAAAGGAAGATATTTGGTTGTTCACATCCTCCATGAAAACAAAGCTTCATATGTTGCATTCTGCAAATACATATTTGTTTTATGTAAAAGAAAGAAAGCAATCCCAAAATACAAAACTAGGTCGTTTTGTTGAATGAAACCAACTAACAAGCTATCTCAGTAAGCTTTAACAATAGATTCCCTGCTCTTATGTCTTTCAGTGATAGAGGGATAGATTCCATTGCCAGCTGTAAAATATAATATCTAGTAAATTGCTTTGACAACTTGAAAATCAAATTTGTTCATCATAAACTGCAGAAAAGTGTTCCTTTGGCCAAGTCCATTTGCATGGATGATTGTACACACACACACACAAACAATAATTACATGTGCATTTCTGTTACAATATTTAATTTTGAAGTAAAAGAAACCTTTTGATTTTCCTATGTATACTGAAAAAAAAGGATTGTCAACAACCTGTTCTGGGGTTTTGTTGAGGTGTGCTGCAATGTTTGCTACTACAGATGTTTTAATCATTGGTGCATGAACAGACCTGCACCTTCTGAAAGCAATTCGAGGTGTCTCACATTCATCCTCTCCACTTGACCCGCATTCATTACTTAATGGATTACTTGCAGGTACACCCAAAGGTGTATGAGCTGACACATGAATACCCTTTGCTTGACAAAATTTGACAAGATCATCTTGCCGCCAAAAGGGATGCAATTCCACCTGCACACACAAAGAATTTACAGAAAAATAACATGATGTGGCACCATTTAAAGCTTTCCATTAAAATTCCATTCTTTTATTTTTTACCAAAAGCCACAATAAAAGTAAACTTGAAAATCGTTCAATGCACACTTATACCAGGCAGGTAATTATACAGGCCAGTTAGCCATTTTCACAATACTAATGTACAACAGTTATTCATGTTACAGTAAGCTTTCTGCCATTCATATTTTTGCAACAATCATAACAAATGCAGATTTAAAACATAGTCAGTGGTCACTAATACAACGGCAGACGAGCATGGAGGCTAGTTACCTGTTTTCTGGCTACTAATGCACAGAAGACAGGTAACCATGTTGTAGGGAAAACTATGCTATTTGTTTGGTATGCATTTCTACACGGCAATACGCCATTTTAATTTGAAACATACAGGGTACTTATAAAAAATAGATGCATTCAAGGAAGAGCTTTTGATTAAAAAATGTTTTGGCTATTTAACAGGGTCTAATATTTGTGTACTGAAAGCATGCTGTAACTGTTATAAACCTAATAGGAATCTGAAAATTAAATCTCTCTCCCACCAATGTATATGTATACATGCATGTGTATATATATATATATATATGAAATGCAAGTTACGCAACAGAAAATCTCAGACATCCATGTGTATCTGGAATTGCAATGCACTAAAATCTGAACTGATGTAATGTCTGAAATCTATTTTATAACTCAAAACTCTTATAGATGTAAAAAAACTAATATCTGAAACCTCTGAAAAACTGAAATGAACTGCCAAATGGAAATCTGACACATGTAGTTGTAATATTACTGAAAATAGATGAGATAAAATTGATAATACATAGGATAGAGGAAAAATTTCCCAAGAAGGTCTGAATGCAACTCAGAAAAAAAGGTTTCTAAGAGCAGAATGTGCACTGCACTTGGCCAAGGGATTTGGCCTTTCAAACTGACAAAGAATATAAACTCTGCTAGATAAAGGCTGGCATTCCCTGTTAGAGGACACAGGCCTCTATTGTAGACTTTGCATGTGGAAATATGATGTCCCCTTTTTCAATTTAATTTGTGTTGGGACCAAAGGCCTATTTCCCATTCCCAGTGTCTCCCTTAGTCAAAGTCTGCATATGCCCCCTCTTCATCCCCCATGTGCCTATCCTGTTTGAAAGTTTCTAAGTGTGGGTTGTCGAAGTTTTAGAATTTTCGGTCTTGGCATGCCTTTCCTTCCAGCTCCACCTTGTTCCCTTGCCCCTATCAGGATATTAGACTTTTCCATCTCTACGTAGCTTTCACTTGTTCCCTGCCTTCATCACTTTTGCCTTGTCAGATTTTCGGAAATCTCCTTACCAACATCCCTTCCCTTTGACCTCTACTTTCCTTTACCCTTGTTGGAGTTTCCCATTCCAGCATGCCTTTTCACCCAACTCTATCATTTCCCTTTATTCCTATTAAGATATCAAACTTTCCCTATTTCCCTCTAAGTCCACCTTTTCCCTTTATCTCCAATGGGGTTTTGGATTTCTCCATCCCGTCGTCCCTTTTTGCCAGACCTTGATCTTTTCCTTACATTTGTCCTATTGGCATGCTTTTTACCCAAACCCCCAACTCCCTGCTACGTGCATTGAATTACCCTTCGAGACCAAAGCTTTGGCCTTGCCCTATCTTGAGTGCCTTTCCCATGGCACCCCCAAACTCAGATTCCCAACACTTGAAACACTATCACATCATCGGGATCGCAAGTTTGGGCATTTTCTTACTTGGATTCCTAGTATGCACTACTCCCGAACTCTTATCTCCGGCATGTGGTATGAGTCTTGAGGTATCCCAGACCTCCGAACTTCAATACTCCCACCTTTGGCGATGTTCTATCCCACCTACCTCCCTGCACAACCCAGGATACCATTAATGGCCAAATTTGATACTACAATTACTCCAAAAGGATTTCTTTTGTCGAAAAACATTGTTCAAATTTCAGGGTGTGGATTCACATGTACCTGTGGCGTTTGAGGTTAAGGACAGCTATACCCTCATTACTGCGTTGGTTGCATCCTAACTCCCATTGGTCCCCGAGTGTGATCTATGCCTCTCTTTTGGGCGAGAATTATTCATGGTTGTTAGTGATTAAAAGAAGAGAACACATTCATTTAGGGATCATTCATTCTACATAAACCCTAACTGGAAGCTTGTTTTGGGTATTTGTGTTCAAGCAACCAAATTCAAGGACAAAATCCCTTGAGTTTGTGGGAAATCAGAGGATGAAACCCCTTTGGGCTTGTAGGACAATCTCATTTAGAGTTCATGACTAAGCTTTCATGGTGGCGGGTTCGAGCTACATCAAACTTGTATGATTTGTTGCTTGTTGGGGATTTAAGCATATCATTTCAATTTGTTATTGTTGTTGTAGTAGCATATTGTAAAGTATTTAAGATCTGTTTAATATAAGAAAGGCTTTGCAATTTATTTTACATCTTTAAGGACTCAATTTGTAATCTGGGTTGTTGGTGTTATTGTGTAAATGTGAAGGGAAATTTCTAGGTTAGCAAGAGTTGGGTAAAATATTTAAATCTGAGATTCATTTGCCCAAAATATTAGTTGGGGCCATTACAAGAAACCTATTCATTACATATCTATTGGAACAGCCTAGATAAATTCAATCTAAACCATTGTCACCTAGAGAACGAATACATTTCAGGTCTAGAAGGGAGGCCAACTAATGAAATACAGGTTAACGTGCCATGTGAAGGAGAGTTGTACTGGGAGACAACAATAAAGGATATTTATAAATAACCCCAACAGAATATGAATTTCAAAATTTTAGCACTAGCAAATGACAAAATGTTTTCTATTAATTTTTGTATCATTCTAGAGTGTTGTGGCAGAAGAGTCAGGATACTCAACTGAAGACAGCAGGAAACTACGTAGCCAGTTCAGGCTTAGATCCTGGTTCAGGTTCATGGATCCAACAAAAACAAAATGGAGGTTAGGTTCATTTTGGATTAGTCTCTTCAAAAAAATATTATATATATATATATATGGTTCATGGACCCAACAAAAACAAAATGGAGGTTACGTTCATTTTGGGTTAGTCTCTTCAAAATATATATATATATGAGACATTAGATTTTCACAGTCCATAATAATAAGAGAGTGTTTTATGGATTCAACACTGTGTTGTTTTTTGCATCAACGTTTCAAATCACACTCCATGATTCATCATCAAGATGAAAGAAAGCTGTATCATTTTACTCCTACAACTCTCTTTCATCCTGATGATGAATCACGGAGTGTGATTCGAAACGTCGATGCAAAAAGCAACACACAGTTGAATCCATAAAACACTCTCTCTCTTATATATATATATATATAGAGAGAGAGAGAGAGAGAAAATCATGGTTCTTTCTTTTTCCAGGTTCAAATTCATTTGCAATCTATCTATGTTGCTGGGAAACTGGTTTTTCCATTGAGATTTGTGAAAGAAAAAGTTCACTGGAACTATTTGATGATGATATTTTTCAAGCAAAAACTCTTGTAAAATGTGATGAGCCCTGCTGGCTCTCAGCTCAAAACCCTCAATTTCTTAAGTCTTTAAATGTTTTTTTAAGTTTTTTTAAAGAAATCTTAATAGACAGAAGAGAAGGGGCGCAACATATTTTTGCTCATAAAAGATAAATTTGATCTTATTTCTTCAAAATGAAAGTACAGAATGTATTATTTAACACCAACAGATAGATTAAGAATGATAAACATACCAAGAAGGCTCCAGATTATTTTAAATAAAGAACTGGCCAGATCTACAGCTGGAATTGGTGAAAACAAGCATGAATGCACGCCAAGACTCCAGAAGTGGATTTCCCTGCTCTGAAACTGGTCACAAGCCTCTAAAATAGCTAGCCGCCAATGATAGATGCTAAAGCCCTCTCAAAAGGAAGGCGTTTCACTTATTTCATTCACACGCCTTTCTCAAGGCACAAAACCCAAGGCAGGCCGTACGGCCATGAAAACAAGGAAAAGAATCTTTGAAAGAAGAATCCCTGAAGCATGTAGAAGGACGCCACCAAGAAACCCTCAAGTTATTGCATAAGAACAAAGAAACTGCAAATATGAAACCTCTGTCTGCAACTGTAGAACCTCTGTGTGAAGCCCTCAACTGTACTGATTCAGCTGATCTTTCACAGCCTCAAGAGTACTCAACACTGAAGAGTTTTCCGTTCTCCAATGGACGAAATGATCAAACCCTGGTCACAGGAGAATGCTCAAAAGAAAATGCACAAGGCAAATCGAAATAGTCAAAAGTTCTGAGTTTCTATTGCCAGGAAATGCTTTATACCAAATGGCACGCATTTCAAGAAAAGTATGGCCTTTGCAATCATTAAAATATTTTAATATTTTAATATAACCCTTTTCAATAGTTTGAGCGCACTTTTCAATATTTTAAGTTATTAAAATATTAAAGTCTCCTTTTTGACATTTCTTAAGTGATATAAAAGATTATTAAAGTCAATGTGACTTTAATAAAAGGCGTATAAGTTAATAAATTAACTTAATCACTTAAAATTCCGTAATATGCTCAAAACTCAGGATAATCTCGTGCCGTCAGAAGCTGAGAACTCCTGGAATGCAAACGCTCGCTGTGATCCAAGCACTGTCCACTGAAAACACGAACAATCAAACTCCCCAAAAAGCATCACTGACCCTCTATCCAAACTGGCTAGCCCACAAGGGTCCAATAAAGGGCTAACAGTCGCAAAACAAGATCACGCTGAAAAAGGGGACATTACAGTCCGCCCTCCCTAAAATTGCTTGTCCGCAAGCAATCTCAACAACAAAGAATCAACCACTCCACCAGGATCCCAAGGATAGTGTCGTGAAATGTCCCTCCTGTCATCAACTGTCTCCTGTAACTCCCAAATCTGATCAATTGGATCATCATGCTGTACCCTGTCAATCTCAACACCATCTGTCACAGGAGAGAAGAACTCAAAAGAAAGCAAGTCAAACTGCTGACAACACTTGCTCCCTAAAACCGCACGAGATATGCTATCATCCAACATATCTAACACGTGCATACCAGAATTGTGCATCTGAATCAGGTCATGTGCATGATGACTGAAGGTGAAACTGTGTAGACTCCTAACCATGTACACACTGGAAATCTCCTCAACGAGCTCTGTCTGAAATCTCGATGCACTGACGGAATCTCCAATACTATGTTCAACGCTCTTGCCTAAATCAGGGTCAAGAGTAGAATCAGCATCCACCTCAAAGAGCGGATTATCACAAGAAGATGTAACATCCGCCTCATAAAGAGGATTTTGTACTAACTGAGCCTCATAACTGTACTGATCCCAATCAAACCCCTCTGATCCCATGGGACTAGAATCAAAATGATAATCCTCCTGAAACATCGCATGCTCCTCTAGAATCTTCGGTTCTATCTTCTCACCTTTTTCGTTGACGAGAATGATAGATCGCATACTCCCATCCTGAAAACCAGCTTGCTGGTCCGTTAAATCAGCAAGGTCATCACCCTCATAAAACCACTCCATTTGTCTATTTGTACCCTTAGGCTTAAGAGGACAATTGTGGTTTTGATCATAAGGAGCTTTGCAATAGAAACATAGCTTCCTCCTACACAAATCATTTATTGTCTCTCGGTCCAAAGGAGCTGCAAACTTCCTCTTTTCATCAATCTTTTCTGATTCCTTAGGTTCTGATTTGCTATCACTATAGGATGAAGATGCTTCTGCATTTGAAGTGAACTTACCACGTGAAGCTGTAAGTTCCATGCTACGAGCTTTTCTCGTAGCTTCATGCAGGGTAGGTGGATCGAATGCCTTGATCCAACCTTTCATTGGCTCATGGAGACCTTCTACAAATAGAATGACAAGTCTCCTCTCTGAGATTCCGGTAACCATAACCGAGAGCTTCTGGAACTCACCAATATAAGACTCCAAACTAACCAACTGCTTTAGCCGAGCAAGGTCTCTGAAGAATAGCTCGGGATCACGTCTATCAAACCTCTCTACCAGCCTATCAGTGAACTCCTGGTACGAGGTAATCCTATCATGGTGTAGTGTAGCCATGCCATGAATCCACCAGTCATGTGCTACGCCATCAAGGTGGAGAGCTGCAAATCGTATAGCATCTTCCTCTGGCATAGGACGTAGTGTCAGGAATGTATCCAACTTACTCACCCAAGCACGTGCTGTAACTCTACCACTGCCATCATAGTGAACTAAGGTTAGTTTGTTGGTAGCCTGTCTGAGATCACTTTGCTTGTTTTTAGGCCTCCTGTCATTCCTGTTTCTGGTGTGTTCTCTCTTCTGGCTTATGAATCTATCAAAGTTAAGGTGCTCCTTAACTCTCGGTGGCAATGCATCCCACTCATCATGCATAGCCATAATGTTATCTGCAAAATTTATCTCACCACCCTGTTCAACTTCGTCCACTTCCTCAGCATCATCTCTGGTGAACATAGGACATGTAGCTCTCTCATAGGTACGTGCTGGAGTTACGACTCTCTGAGGCTCTCTGTGAATACTGCCATCTCGATCTTGATCCAGATTCTGAGTTCTATTAATGGTCAAATTTTGGACATTCGTGCTAAGTTGCTGAAGAATAGTCGCCACCTGTTCTTGCCCTGCAACCATACCTCTGAGCACGTCTTTAGCTTCTCTGTCCTCTTCATCCCAAGGATTCCTGTGAGAACTTTCACCTGCCCTGTTCGCCATGTTATCCCAGTCAATATCCTCCTCCTGTTCTGCAAATGGAAATGGTGGAAAAGGATTTTGATCACCTCTCTGATTTCTAGGACCCCCTCTGAAATAGGACTTGCCAAAACCCTCTTTATTTGACTTCATAAATTCTCAAACCCCACAAGCTGGCAGGATGTAAGCTCTGATACCACTGTGATGAGCCCTGCTGGCTCTCAGCTCAAAACCCTCAATTTCTTAAGTCTTTAAATGTTTTTTTAAGTTTTTTTAAAGAAATCTTAATAGACAGAAGAGAAGGGGCGCAACATATTTTTGCTCATAAAAGATAAATTTGATCTTATTTCTTCAAAATGAAAGTACAGAATGTATTATTTAACACCAACAGATAGATTAAGAATGATAAACATACCAAGAAGGCTCCAGATTATTTTAAATAAAGAACTGGCCAGATCTACAGCTGGAATTGGTGAAAACAAGCATGAATGCACGCCAAGACTCCAGAAGTGGATTTCCCTGCTCTGAAACTGGTCACAAGCCTCTGAAATAGCTAGCCGCCAATGATAGATGCTAAAGCCCTCTCAAAAGGAAGGTGTTTCACTTATTTCATTCACATGCCTTTCTCAAGGCACAAAACCCAAGGCAGGCCGTACGGCCATGAAAACAAGGAAAAGAATCTCTGAAAGAAGAATCCCTGAAGCATGTAGAAGGACGCCACCAAGAAACCCTCAAGTTATTGCATAAGAACAAAGAAACTGCAAATATGAAACCTCTGTCTGCAACTGTAGAACCTCTGTGTGAAGCCCTCAACTGTACTGATTCAGCTGATCTTTCACAGCCTCAAGAGTACTCAACACTGAAGAGTTTTCCGTTCTCCAATGGACGAAATGATCAAACCCTGGTCACAGGAGAATGCTCAGAAGAAAATGCACAAGGCAAATCGAAATAGTCAAAAGTTATGAGTTTCAATTGCCAGGAAATGCTTTATACCAATTGGCACGCATTTCAAGAAAGTATGGCCTTTGCAATCATTAAAATATTTTAATATTTTAATATGGCCTTTTTCAATAGTTCCCATGAAATTCTTGAGCGCACCCTTTTAATATTTTAAGTTATTAAAATATTAAAACCCCTTTTTGAACCTGTTTAAGTGATATAAAATATTATTAAAGTCAATGTGACTTTAATAAAAAGGCGTTTAAGTTAAATAATTAACTTAATCACTTAAAATTCCATGTATGCTCAAAACTCAGGATAATCTCGTGCCGTCAGAAGCTGAGAACTCCTGGAATGCAAACGCTCGCTGTGATCCAAGCACTGTCCACTGAAAACACGAACAATCAAACTCCCCAAAAAGCATCACTGACCCTCTATCCAAACTGGCTAGCCCACAAGGGTCCAATAAAGGGCTAACAGTCGCAAAACAAGATCACGCTGAAAAAGGGGACATTACATAAAATAGCAATGAAAGTGCAGACACCCACACAGACCACATGCACAAACCCAAATTTGTCTTTCCCAAATGCAGGCGGTCAAAAAAACAAAAACAAAAAATAACTATTAAAAAGGATTTTTTTGCGGAGGTTCTGAACAGATTTCTTTGGGTTCTTGACTGATACGCCCAATTTCTTTTGGAATGAATCCACAGTTTAAAAAATGCTTGCTGCAGGAACCCCTGCTCAGATCAACCTGGAATCCGAACTAGTTTCAAACTGGACCTGGATCCAGGGTTCATAAGGGATGAACGGGCAACATAGGCAAGAAAGTTTGGCCAAGCCTCCTGATGCCTAGTGATGTCCCATTTGTGTTTCCCATACCTGAAAGATGTACTTTCTTAGAGATGTGTTGACATTCAAATCTGCCTTTCATTTGCATCTGCAGCCTTGGTTCATGTGTCTGGAGCTGCTTGACCTTATGCAAATCAATGACCATGCAAACTTTGCCCTTCACCACTATAGTTGTCTCTGATTGTTTAATCAATTATTGAAACCTATGCAAACAGTCTTATGCAGATATAAGAGTTTAGTTTGACATATTGCTTGATTAAAATAGGTGTTCATTTTAGTTCTTGTTTCTCCCTTTTTCCCTACAAGTGGTTAGAAAAGAGCTTGTTGAAGATCCTATAAAGAGCCAGCTTCTAAAATCCTGGAGGTTGCTCTGCAAGTCACGTCCCACACTTGGCAGGCTTCTCATGTTGGCACAGGTTTGCACAAGAGTGCAGATTTGAACGTCAATGATATGTACCAAGGATGGGGATTTGCATTTACCAGTTACTGAGATCTGAACACATTGACCAAAATGGTGATCGGTGGACCCACTACCTAAAATGGTTGGCACCTCAATCAATCCCAAAAGTGGTCTGCCTATTTACATAAAAATGGGCTGGACCCACTACCTAATAATGCCATCATTATAATTTATTAGCATGTGTATTTAGCTTAAACAAATTACAGTTTGAGAGAAGTGGTGTCTTTAGCCAAGCAAATGGAGCTTAAATCCCCTCTAAATATGGAAACTTCCTTTCTGCAATAGTGCGATTGCTGCTGTGCAATTTTACATAGACTAATTATATATGCACAATGCTACAAAAAAATGTCTGTCTAAAATATCTTGTTGTCGCAGGTTTTAGAACAGTTCTGGCTTGGGATTTTCAAGCAAACTGCAGCTATTTTTGAAGTTGTGCCCTATTTATATCTGACACATAATATATTTACCTCCTACTAATACAAATCAGACACTCAACCTCTTTTCCTCGGTTGTATCAAGAACTGAAAATGGGTAGACGGAAACTTTGGAAACACAAGCACTCCAAAGGAGGGAGCTCAAGAAACAGAAGAAACATGGTTTAGATTTCTTAAGGAGATGGCAGGAAACAAGGGATTAACAGAAAAAATGCACTAAAAAACAACGGAAGCTTCCAGAAACTCTTATATGGTATAGAAATATTTTGCAAGTTCCTTGCAATAGTATTAGATTCTAACGAAAAATTCCTAAAAGTTCAGTTTCACTACCAGAACTTTCCAAAACTCATATAGAATGGCCACAAACTTAAGGAATTATTTCCAGTAGATCCAAAACATTCAGAATTTTCCAGTCCTCTCCAAGAGCTCAAATGTTTTTTGGAACAGTGAAATGTTCTAGAATAAAAAAACAGGTTTCCAGCCTATGAAAATGATTTTAAGGATTCAAAGTTCTTGGAACATCTGCTCAATTCAGGTTTGCAGCTGCTCACCTGTATTTGTGCTTATTAAGGTTTGCTTATATGTACATGTACATATACTGCCTTCTCTTTCTTAATACCATTGTGTATTGTGTGGTCATACATTGCATCTAGTGATAGACAACAGTACTTACTCATTCTGTCAATACTTGTTGCACCTTGATCAGCAGGGCCCAACCTTAGAGTTAGAGGGGGTCGCCAACAAGCAGGAATAGGCATATCAGGGAGGCAGCTACTAACCGAATGAAGGAGATACTGCCTACAGACAGAGATATCACCTAATTTTCCCAGAGACCACTGGTGCTGAGGGCCATGAATCAGCTTGTCCAAGCCTTCTGCTGCTTATTGCCTGACCAGGCCTAATCCAGCCCAGCCTGTAATGCTCCAACTGACTTTAGGTAGTTAATTACTCGAGGCCACCTTCTTTGTCTTCTCTTGAGCCTCATTCTAGTAATGACAATAGATTCAATCAAGTGGCTAAAATAAATAACTGGAGAGATACCAAGGCCGACAAGGAAAAAGAAATGATTGCTGAAACTGACTCCGAAACTATGCCACAAAAGGAACATGCAATGAAGGTTGTTGGTTACTGTTGTGCCTGCCACCAGGTTGGTTGTTCTTGCATGAGTGTTGATGTCAACCAGCTGATTGCTTTTTCCCTCTCTGAGCCTCTTATAATTTCATTAATTATTTTCCTTCATCTTTGTTGGCTCACTGTTGTTAGGGTTTTAAGTTTTGCCCATTCTAATTGCCCTTTGTTTTATTTTCATTAGTCCCTGTTATTTCCAATCATTCATCCACTATTTATTACTTGAGTCATTTGCAGTCTATAAGAAAATGGTGATAAGGGGTTATTACCTATTGTCATCTTGGATCAACAGCCATTGAGGAAGCATATAGACAATTGCATCATGCTCATTAAACACATGATGCACTTTTTCAGAGAGTCTTGGGCTCACGACCCATGTGATCCAAGATTGAATGATGTTCACACATAGAAGCTGCCCTACAACAATGCCATTTGGCATTTAATTTACACCTGCCACCTCAACATCTTGTGGCTTGATTACAAATTACTGAAGCACGATGTTAAACTATCTATTGAGGGCAATATGACAGTCCTTTCTTGAATGTTGAGATGTAAGATTCTTCCGATGGTGTTTAAACATTACAGAATATTAACAGAAGTATACTTTCATGTACTGCTGCTATTTCTGTCTGGAAGAATCTTACTAATAGTTGGCAAAAATTCTTGAGCATAATTAGGAAGAATAAAGCCCTTGATAGGAGGAAAGTTGGTTTTGAGATTAAGAAATTTTGGCAAGTGTGAAGAGGATTTGCAGAAGAACCTGTATGATACTGATCTTCAAAAAGGCATGACAGAGGTAAAGCATAAATGGAGGTGTCATCAAAACTTTATTACTCAGGGTGTTAAGCTTAGGGGAAAGGCTAATTGAATTAAACTGGGTGATAAAGGATTTAAATATTTTTTCAATAAATTAAGGGCAACCTTTGTTAAGGAAAGGATTGGTCTTGTTGAAATGAATGGTAGTGTTAATGATAAGCAAGAAGATATTAAAGCTGCCTATTTTTTTATACGGATCTATTTTCTTCTAAATGTGATATTACAAAATTAAAGGCTAGAGAGGTTTACATGAAAGTTATACCAAACAAAAAATTTTGCAAAAGAGATGCAATTGAATTAGAGAATAAACTTTTCGTGGATGAAATTTATGCTGCAATAAAATCCTTCAAAAATGGAAAATCTACAGGGTGGGATGGACTACCAATTGAATTTTATATAAGAAACTTAGAAAGGATTGTTCCAGATTTACTTGGAGTTTATGAGGAGACTCTAAGGGGAGGAACAATGAGGAGCAAAATTAATAAAGATGTAATTAAGATAATTCATAAAGATGGTCATAGAACATTGTTTAAGAATTGGAGGTCGATTAAAATCCTTAAAATGTCATAGAGAATCATGATTAAAGCATTGGCTATTAGGCTACGGAATATTTTGTGAAAGATTATTTTTCCCACTCAGACTAGTTTGATCAAATGAAGATATATTCTGGAAAATCTTATTTCCAGTTAGGAAGGTATAGATTAGGTTAGGAGATCTGGCCAGAAAGTTTGTATGATTCTTTTAGATTTTGAAAAAGCATATAATAAGATTGAATGGCCTTTTACCATGATGATGTTGCATGCAATTGTTTTTCTTGACAAACTCGATAAGATGATGGAAATTATTTTCAAAGATGTTTCTACGCAGCTGGAGATCAACGGGGAATTAATTGAGCCATTTCTCTTACGCATATGTGGGATTGGGTTTACAATAAAATTGTTAATAAGAACACCTAAAGGCAGAGACATTTGTCAGCTTTGGCTGGTACAGTCCAGATTTGTCAAAAAGTTCTTTCCTCTTTAAGCATTTATTATGCCTCTGTTCGGCATTTTCAAAGCTCCCACATTGAGATGCTTCAAAGAATGGTCAAGAATATTCTATGGTCAAATGGCAAGGGTAACAGAAAAAGGCATGCTGTCAACTGGAAGTGGTGTTGTTTATCTAAGAAACTAGAGAGCTTGGGTCTAAAAGATCTAAAAATTTAGGGTATTGCTCTGGCTATTAAATGGATTATTTGGGATTGGATGCTCTAAGCCATGAAAAATCCTAATTAGGAACAATATTTGTCTTGCCTCTGCAAAGAAAAATAAGTTATGGAAGAGCCTTCACCCCGATGACATTATGTTTGGTAAAAAAATTGTCAAGCCTGGTGCTTCTTCTGTTTCCTGTAGCATTTGGGGAGCTTAGGAGTTTGTCAAGCATTTATTTAAAGGCTAAGAGGCTTTTCCTAGGGATAGAGGCACCTCCGCCAATTAAGTAATCCATCTGGTGGAAACTGGATTATAATAATAAGCTTCTTGCCCTTACTAGAAGCTGTTCTAAGGGCTGGGAAGCTAAAGTTTGCAGGGAGTTTGGAGATATATTTAGTAATGGTTTCTTGGTTTCATAGGCTGAGTTTTAGCCTTAGGACAAGTTGCAAATTTCTAGTACTTAAAAATGAACTTCTCCATTATTCTAAAAGCCTTGTATGGTGTGAATTCTCCTATTCAATGAAGTTTAATACAGAAAACCTCAACAATCACATGGAAGAGTGGTACTCCTTTGATGATGGTCAAAGTTCAAGATATTTACAACATGTTGATTGCTATTCAAAATATTTTTGATATGCTTAACCTTCAGTGGGAACTCTCCCTGTCTGTTAAAGATTGGCAGTCCATTTCCAATCATTTATGGTCTAATTAGCTTGAACCAATGAAAGCTTATTTAGGTGGTTGATTGTTTTTAAAAAAGCTGTTGTCGGTTTTGTTTTAATTAATGCTGGTATCAGCCTAATGTTGTTAAAAATATTGAACATGTGTTTTTTTATTGTAAAATTGCTAAATCTTGTTTGTCCATTCTGCTAGGTGATAAGTTGGTGTGGGATAGCAAATATAATACTACTTTATGTGAAATGTTTTGACAAGGACCTCAATAGGGTGTGGCTTAATTTGTCTACTGAAATCCTATGGTATTTGTGGAAGGCTAGGAATGATGAGGTGTTCTAGGACAAATGAAGGACCCTTACTAACTCTTGTTGGGAGCTCACATTTTCCTTTGTTGTTTTAGAGGCTATCGTGACATTGAAGATTTCTGAAAGCAATCTTTGGTAATTGATGAACCATGTCAAATTTCTGTTACAGAAGTCTAATATCATTTGCGATGAATGGTGGCCATATATTGATTGGAATGGTGAATGGTTGGAAGATTGTCAAACTGAAGATGACCTTATGGATTGTGAACATTTTCTTGCAATTGGTTTGGTCAGCATTATTCTCATAGCTGATATGTCAGAATATTTATGTTAGATCACAAGCTCCTCCCCAGCCTATTAATAGTTTGATCTCGGTGGATCCTAAAAAGCAGGAATTTAATATTCAGTTCTCCAATGGTGTTACAATAGTGGAGGACCCTTCATAATTCCTGATTTTGATGAAGTTTAAATGCTTTTTTGGCTGGTCATTGTTGACTATGAACAATATGTATGCTGTGATATGATATTTTGCCGCTTCTAAAACTAGTACTTCCTTTGGTAATTTCAAGTTCTCTTTGTATATAAGTTTTGGTGGTCTATGTCCTGTTGGCTATGGCTATCTATGCAGTGTGTTCTTTTGGCTGATACAGATCATATTGTGTAAACTGTATTCTTCATTGACTATGATATAATATAAACAATGTTGAGATGTGGGGTAACGTTGCACGACATCATCAACTTTGGAACTTGTGCTTTTGCTTAGTCATGAAAAGGGGCAAGAAAAAAAGTGGAAGAAAAAGAAACATCAATAGACATGTTTAGTCATCAATCTTTCGAGACACAGATCCCAAAAGGAGAGGACATATTGTGTAACCAGACACAACACACTTTTTATTCAATATTATAATATTATGTAAGGTAATAATCTGTTTTATTTTAAAACTAATATAATAATATTACATCCAAGGAATGTCAAGGAATGTCATGTGGCTGGTTACATGCATTGAACCCAGACACATAGGTTTAGGAGGTTTCCATATCAAGCTTCACTTTCCTAAGAATCAGCATCCACTCTACAGTGTATGCGCCAATCTATTTGCCCATTATACATCTTTTAAACTGTAGCACCTATTTGTCTTCACCAAGCAATTGCCTCCAACCCTGTTTGTAGTATTGGGGTATGTAGAGCCCATTGCCAATGTGTTCCTTCATTTTTTCTTCGTTTAGGGTTGGGTTTAAGAGGTTTCCGAATCAAATTTCACTTCCCTAAAAAATTGACATCCACTCTACGTTGTATGCATCAGTCTATTTGCCCATTATAAATATTTTAAATTGTAGCATCTCTTTGTCTTCAGCAAGCAAGTGCCTCCAGCCCTCTTTATAGTTATTGGGGTATGCAGTACTGCATTGGAAATGCATTTCTTCATTTTTTGTCTTTCCTCTTATTGTTGGGTTTAGTTTGGTGGTACGCTACATAAAACAATTTCACTTGTGGAGACTAGATGTGTTTAATTTTTAATATATTAGACTATTAGTACAGATCCATGTTTCTGGCATGCAGAAAGTTGTGTAAATCTAAACTGTTTTACTTTGTTGTGACAGTTAGACATTGTGGAATAATGCCTGGAGGCATGAAAACTCAGGAAGAGACCATAACTTTGAAGATCTCTCTTGTAGCATCCAGCAATTTAGTTAAAACCATGAGCTAAAAGGAGACAAGGCTTTCTGTGCATTATTTGCCACCAACAACTACTTTAAATCAAGAGGGAATGCGGAAGGAAGCAATCAAAGATGTGAATTGCCATGTGAACACCTCATTTAACGGACTTGAGTTTAACATTATAATTTACTTGTCTTTTAAAAAGAAAAAAAACTGGTTGCAAGTCTTTTCTCAAGAATTCATGAGCAAAAAGTTTTTATTGCTACAGGTCAATTAATTGGCTAACTAAAATAAATTTAGAAGATGGCCAGGATCAAAATATTGAAACCTTAAGATCTGATAAGGCAGTTCTGGTAGGGGCAAACAATTCATATGATGTGTTTCCATCAAAGAATAACCCAAGGAAGCAAGCTTGTATATTCTTGCTTCCATCTTAAACTGATTGTTTCAAAAGCATGCCAATATTTACCTTATGAGGGGCATGTGGGTTTTCTTAAGATATGCATAAATTTTGAAGTATATGAAAATATTTCTTAGTTCAATGTTCTCCCTTGAAAACAGTGGAAAAACACCAAAGTACAAGCTTGCTGATGATTCTTCCTTGATCATGTGGTAGACCATAGATGGGATAGTCTTTGAACTGTTTTTTTCTCAAGGTTGCATAAAACAAAGGAAAAGATAGCATATGTGTTGCTGTAGATTGCCTACTATGGTGTTTATCTCATTATCTTATTATCTACAGCAAATTCAAATGATAATTTATAAAAAAGTTTACCAACTTTATGTCTCCTAAAATAGTAGACAAAGTGATTGAGATCCCTAGTTCCATGCACATTTTTGAGAGTTTCAGCTAAATGTAGTATATTTATCATCCCCAAAGTAACGAGCAGATCAAGATTGCAATCCACTTTTAAGGTTTTGAAAAATTAAATTAGGAATTATGAAATAGATCAATCTCCTTTCTAAATAAAATGATTACCATTGGTGGTGTTTAGATGTAACAGAACTCGACTTACTCCCACCCAAATATCTCCTTTAAAATCTTGTAAGGATACTGTGATTCATTATTTCAGTAGTGATTGAATGAGTTCTCTCTTCCTATTATCACTGATTTATCTCAACCACGTCAAAATGTCTTAAATCTCTTAAATGATAACTGCATGCTTCCCAATTTTGGAAGAAAACCTAGGCAGAAAACATCAGTGCTCTGAGCAGCATTTAGAAGTGAGGAGTTGGGGTTTTGTATGGTTGGAACCTTAAAACGCAGTTTCTTGAGGTAGCTAGTAAAACAAGCATCCTCAGCTTGGATCTGGTGGGGTTGCTTACAAGTTGGATCTCCCAGCAGATTCCAAAGTGCATAATATGTTCTATGTAGCTACACTATAGCAGCATGCTAACCTTTAAGAGTGAAGCATACGTTCCTTTATGGAGACAAAGAGTACATGCGAGTCAATTTAAAACTCTCCACTCTCTTAACTTTAGTAATAATCATAAGAAATCGAGCATGAAGAATAATCAATTGGTTGCAATTGATGCTGTAGAGATAGGTAGGCAATGGGGCAGTTATCTATTTTGGCTGCTATTCATGTAAGGTAGAGATGAATTTAGAAGGGTTAACTGTTTCATCAAGGATGTTACATAATATATTGATAAGGTAATTTAGAATACACCTACAAAAGACTTGATCTAAATAAAGCAAGAAGAAAATAAATAAATTATTTTAGCAATTAAAATGACCACAAAAATATTAAAGGGGCCCAGAGTATGCAAGCTATAATAGCATGTGGGGAGCATATAAATCTAGATTTTAAGTTAAAAGCACTGAATCTAAGCATTTCAAGAGTTATACCCAGTAGACTGGAGAGAGATGGCTTGGAAAGCACACTCCTACTAGATTATTGCAAATTTCAAACTGTTGAACACAGATGAGAGTCTGCCTTCCCATCTGCACCAACAGTCATCATCGAAGTATCAACCAAATAAATGTCATCTGGAAAATGTCCAGGACTGAGAGTGCCAGGCTGCAGACTCTTGGATGAATGTCCAAGGTGGATACTCAAAGGGAATCACATAAATCCTCTTTCCACCCAATTATTTATTAACATATCCATATTTAATATTGCAGATCATTTACAAATATTCTGCTCATACAAGCATCAACGTGAGACCAATACAAGTTCTTGCAAGCATTAGACTAATACAAGCTCCTTGCAAGAAAATACACTAGAAATCACTTATGGAAGACCAAGAGTCACTGCTTAGAAATCCACTTATTCAAAAACTGTATCCACAGTAGAATCTAACTATGGAAGACCAAGGGTCACAACTTAGAATCCCACATCATATGTCCCTATGGGTATTTGAACTTGGGTTTCCACAATAAGACCCATCACTTAAACCAATTAAACTCAACCCCTTGGAATTATTTTTTAAAAGAATTTAATTTATAAGCTCACATGCAAATCTCAATACTCAAGGCCTTTGAAATACTTGGGCCCAATTCATGCTTAAATTAGTCAAATCCTACTGTGAGGAATTATGTTGACTCAGATTTGGTATAAAGGTAAGACACCGCTATCTTAACAATTCCTACAATTGAAGCACTGGGGCATTCTTCATTTGACTCTTCTTGTATTCAACATAATAATGACTCTTAAGAAACATATAGTGCCAACAAATGAGAACCAGAAATCTGTTCAATCCTTGCTCGACAGTCACAAAGGGCAAAAAAGGCTGAAAACTTAGAGTAAAAGTTTATTATGCTGCTAGTATTGGTTGATATTATTTATAGCTTTGCATTTCTTGCTATTTGTTAAGACATTTGTAGCAAAGTCAATTGAAGTACCAACAATAAGGAAAACTGTGATCTGAAAATAAGTACGAAGAAGCAAATAAATGATCAAGAAAAGGCTGATAGAAGTTTTTATTTATTCTACCAGCAACTGTTTGCATGTAGCTCCTCAAAAGCCTATTGCAAATGCCCGCTGTTCCACTGGAAGGGTGGACGTTATATGCTAAGACAAGATCTCAGAAGCTTTCCATTTTTCAGTGGAAAAATGCTATCTCAATTTTCTAGAAATATGTTCCTGGTTTGACTCCGTATGCAAACTTTCTCTGTCACAAGAGAAATAGAAAGTTCCAAATTGCCAGCAGCACGGTATGGGTAAATAAGCCCTTTTAAGGAGTTACTTAGATTCACATAACACAAAAGCTTCATATGTATTTATCCATCTTGACACCTTTGTGCCTTCCCCAATGGTTTCCTAGGCTTAGGCCCATTGAAACACAGTAGCAAAGAACAACAAATTGGATTTCATTTACCACTTCGGACAAAAAAATACAATGAGGATAGAGAATCAAAGTACCTGATTAACAGCAGGAATTATTTTTGCAAAGCTGAGCAGCTCCTCTATCTGTTGTATGCTAAAGTTGCTGACTCCGATAGAATTCACAAGCCCTTTCTCGACCAAACACTCCATGGCCTGCCATGTTGCTTTCAACCGATGTGAAGGTTGCCTCAATTCCATACCAGGTTTCCTTGGAGGATCAGTGGCATCCCCAAATGAGAAAGTCACAGGCCAATGCACCAAGTACAGATCCAAATAGGACAACCCAAGATTCTTCAAGCATACCTTAACAGAGGTCTCAACCCTCTTGGGGGCATTTGTAGTGCACCACAATTTGGAGGTCACAAAGACATCCTCTCTCTTCAGTCCACCTCTCAAGGCCTCTGTCAATGCCTGCCCTACTTCAACCTCATTTCCATACAAATGGGCACAATCCAAATGCCTATATCCAACTTTCAATGCAGTCCTCACTGCCTCAGTGCATATATCTCCATCAGCCTGCCATGTCCCCAGACCAACAGCAGGAATTTTATGCCCCGTATTCAATACAAAACAGTTCTCAGAGCTGTTAAAGTTTTTTGCCCTCATCGTTCTTTGTAGAATTCAATCCGATTCCGTCCTTACAAGCATGGGGTACGCAGGAAACCTCAGAAACTGTTGAATTTGTATTCTATCAGCGATTTCCTGGAAGCTATTTATTCTTTCTGTTTTCCAATTTTTTCTCAATTGGAATATTGTACCTTCTCCGTTTAAGCTAACAGAATGGACCACTATAGATATGGAAAGTATCAAGATTCCAATCAGTTCTGAACAGATTCCCTGAAATCGACTTGGATTTCCAGTTTTTTCTCATGTGGGTATTGAGCCTCCACTATTCGAGCTCGCCCCAAATCAATCACACGGTATTATGATTTTCAATCTGTCCTTCACTGTCTCGAAACCTACAAATAGAAGTTTTATATGAAATGGTTAGGTCGCCTGAATAAGCTTTTGACCCGGTATTCCAAATATCCATTTGGGTAGATATATGGAATGTGAAATGGTTCAAAAGTTGTTGGAGAAAAACAAAAGGAACATAAGTTAACACTCACCTGTCCTTGCCTGGCCCTTATGGAATTCTCATCCGCTTCTTGAATTTCAAACTAGAAAAGGCAAAAAAGCAAGAATACAAGGGTCAAACACATTATCAATCTGAAACAAGTTTCCTGCCGATTAAAGCATAGTCAAACTTGGCCTTTTTAAGATCCCTATAAAGATCTCATTGTACCCAAAAGTCGTCTGATGTCCAAGAAAATATGGATAGTTCTACTCTACATTTTGCCATAAAATTCCAAAACCCCCAAGATTCTGCCCAATCAAGCTCCGAATCATGCAATACAAAGCCGAATTTAGCAATGAAACTAGCTGGAAATTGGTTGATGGAAACTTTGTCATGCAGTCACACTTTTACTTTTACTTGAATGTAACAAAAAAACAAAAATTCTCAGAGACAGTTGGTGGGCAGGCTTTTCCACCACTAGTTACAGTAAAAAGCAGCAATATTTCTCTCCTGATTTCTCGCTGTCCGGACACTTATTTTGCATGGGAGAATATGCTTTACGATTGGTAAATTACTCGATTCTTTCGAGGTTGGACAAAACTAATGTTTTGTTTTTATTTAAATAATAAATGTGGGCCACTTCCCTTCCCCATAGAATTGCCAACTTCACATCGGTAGTTGAGAGACATCCTAAAAATGTTATCCATTTATATTATTCTCCTCATCATCCCCGGAATATATGCTTAGGGTTAAGAATGGAATTAAATCATAAGATAACTAAGTTTGCAGACGTTGATAAATTAGTTAATGTCATTCAAAAATTAATTATATTAGATGCGGAATACAAGGTAAGTAGGCCCCCCCTCGCCCACACCACAAGCATGTAAGTCCTATGGGGCCATGAAAACAAATATAGACTCCAATAGGAAATTACAAAACTTAGTAATTAAAACTTGAAATTTCATAGGGATTGATTGAAACTTAGTTACTTACCCTTCTTAGAGGGTGTGAATCTTTAGGTCATATATTATATTTTAATATTTTTTCTTCTTTATGTGCGGTAGAATTTGTCTATTTATATATTTTTAAAGAGGTAAAAAGTTTTGATTCGGAGCTATGAATCGAATCGAT
>VDFB02088372.1:0-17133 GCA_007258455.2 Sequoia sempervirens
GTATATGTACATGTTTGCTCCTAAATCCTTCATTTCAAATTGCATTGAAAGCTGAGACTTCAAAATGTGTACATGAAAAAGTGAACATAGAAGAGTAACTTGAACTAACTTAAACCACCCAATTTACCATCAAATGAAACATTCAAGATAAGGTCTAAAACAACAAAATACAAAGATTTAAACATGCAATTTACCTTCACTATGTTATTGTGTTGCACCAACATGAGGTAGTTGTGCCCAAAGAGTTGTTTTGATGAATTTCTTTGATAGGTTAAGTGTCATGCCCACATATTTTATGACTAGACATTAACACAACCACTTAATGAATCACATTTGAGCATAAAAAAGAAACATGTTAACGAATACACCAAAAATAAGACACAATGCAAGGAAGAATATGATCAACATTGTCATTGATTACCTCTCCCTCACACTTGAACTACAAAAGTAACCTATTCGGTTTAGGGGACTAAAAAACATTTTTGAAGATAGAAAAAGAAAATACATTCATATGTACAAAACCTTGAATTAGTAACGATTTAATTCCCATAATATAATCAAATATACTAAAGTTTTCAAGAAGTGCTATCTTTTAAAAAGAACAATTATTTTCCATATTATTGGCAAAAATTAAACTATCATAATGTTATATAAATTTCATTTAGATTGGGTAATTTTGATCATTCAACAATTAGCGTAAGCACACGTATGAACATTTTCTGTCTTATATGACTATTGGTTAATGAATTTTATTCATTGATCAATAGCTAGATGGATTGAGTAAGAATAGATAATTACAAGTTATACAAATTTAATATTTCTTGCCATACTTTAACAATTAGATGCAAATAATTATTGCTATATTTAACCCACACTATTAAACTCTCGATATTATTAAGAAAATTAATTTGATGAATAAAGAAAAAAAATTAACCTAGGACATTAAATAATTTTATTTCTCAAATTAGTCCAAATTCAACTTTGATATTGCAGGTTAAACCCAAATTACTTATTAAATACACTCTTGTTTTCACAAAATCACTTATTTGACCTTATTCCATAACAACTAATGAAGCAATATTCAAAATGAGTGTTATCTTTTATTCATTTGAAATATTAATTTAAGTTTGATTTTTAATTTGATCTTGAAATACTATCTAGAAGACTAATTCTCACTATCAAATAACCAACTTATAAGTAAATGTTCTTATATTATTCCTCACAATCAAGTAATTGGATTTTAGATGTTTACTCTAGTTTTCTTCTTCTTTTTTTTTCAATAATTTTCTTCAAACCGATTCTATGTTTTTACCATTTTCTCTTGTTTATGACAGGTTAATAGATTGAAAAATAGATTTCTTGATTCCAGAGTATATATATATATATATATATATATATATATATATATATATATATATATATATATATCTATATATATATATATATATATATATATATTCTTGAAATAATTTTCAGATTTCAATATTTCTAGCCAAGAAAAAAAAAATGCACAATCGACAGTTTGAAATGCAAAAGTGAAATTTATATTATAATTTTCCTTTTTTTTAAAGGTTTACTCTACCTTTTTTCATAAGAGGGAAGGCCTCTATGGAGGCCAAGTCGCTAACCCCCTTGGGGGTCGGTGGCTCTATGGGCCTTACTACCCCCACCCTCCCTAGTGATGGGGCAACCCTTCCATCGACTAGGGTGGTCAAAATATGCTTATACACACACACACACATATTTACATACATATATATATATGTATATATATATCATTTTTATAATATATGATTTATATATAATTTATATTATATTTTATACTAGATTTATATTATTTTAAATTTTATATAATTTATATTATATTTTATATATGACCCATTTAATACCTTTGTTCTTTATATTTATTTTGTAAAAATCATTATATATTACACATTTTAATATAGTATTAGTATATATATATACATATATATGTATATATGTATATACATATATATGTATATATGTATATACATATGTATATATATACATATACATATGCATATATATACATATACATATGTATATAAAGTTCTATTCCTTTTAAAAGAGATTTGCTTTGTGCGCGAAAAGTACTAAAACTTGCGAAATGAAACACAAAGATTCTGAATAATTCTAGTTAAGATTTAGTTTGCGAATATCTTGAGAACCATTTTTGAATTTTCATTTGAGGAAATGTCAAACAACAAGTGCAATGGAAAAAAAGATAAAACTATTGAAGCACCATACATAAATAAACAAAAAACAATTTTTTTTTGAATGATTACCTGCTTCAATCAAAATGCAACAAAACACAAGACAAAGATATCAGAGGGAGAAACTTAAAACAAATTTTAGAGCTCTGCATCACATCACATGGCCATGCAACATTTCCATAAACCAAAAGACAAAGCACTCAACAACTAAAACAAAGGATTGAACACACAACCCTCCAGAACACATGAGAAACAAAAGAATTATAATAGTTAGAAGAGTAAAAGAGATCCCAAGGAAATCGAGAATGATAGAAGCAAAAAACCAAATAAAGGAAAATTAGGAAATCCCAGTACCCCAAATAGGGAGCTTGGAATAGAAAAGAGAAGGAACTTGGAGCAGAAGAAAGAACTGAAAAGAAGAAAAAACCCAAATCAATTGGACAATAATTCAGAATATGAAAATGCTCCAATTACCATTGATGTTCAAAATGAAATAGAGGAAGACATAGGCATCTTGTAAGATGTGGCAGTAATAAGCAAAATAGAAGGCCCAAAAAGAAGCAGGAAATAAATTGAGGACTGGGCTTGCAAAAACATCAATTTGAACCATGACATCAAATTCTTACCAAAAAGTTTCTTCATAATTGTCTTCCTCAAGTGGATATGAAGACTGGAACTTGATGTTAGAGAAAGATGGCTAGGAATATGAAGGGAGCCCAATTTACATGCATATATGGAACCAAAATTTAACCCTAAAGCTCAAGCAGATTACATTGATACAAAATGGATAAGATTATATAACTTGCCACTGGGGTATTGGTCAGAGGAATGCCTTGAGAAATTTGGTAGAACCATGGGAACATTGATAGAAATAGACATTCCATTGCTCAAAGAAAAATCCTATCTATATGCTAGACTCCACATAGCAACAATAAGACAAATCCCCAAGAAAATTAATTTTAAAAACAAGACAGGAGTATGGAAACAATAAGTAGAAATTGAGATCCCAAAACTCTATTGTTCAAGATGCAATAGAAGGAGCCATATGATAGAGGATTGCAAGGTAAAACCAATGACTGCCGAAGTCTAGAAGAAGAAGGAATCCAAAGAAAAGGTAAGCGAAGGAAGAATCACAGAACCAAAAAACTCAAAGATGCCAAACCAAACCAAAGGCCCACAAGCAGTCGACAATAAACCCAACCCAATAATAGAAAAACTCAGTAAGGAAGATGGAAAAGTGGAAGAGGAGGTTGATATATTGTCTCAGAAAACCCTATAGAAAAACCCTCAAGAACAAGAAATAGAGGAAAAATATCTCTAAAAGTGATAATGAGGAGGAAGATATTGATGAATTGGACATCATTGACAATAGATGCATATCCCAATCTGGTGTCCAGTTGCTAGACCCCACCAAGAGGATAAAGAAAAAGAAAGGGAGGAAAACTAATAAACAAAGAAGAGAGGAATTAGCGCATGAGAAGGGACTAAAGAGAATAATCAATTTTTTGAAGGAAACTAAGGGAGAGGAGCACTCCCAACAAGAAGAACCATGAAAATAATTACTTGGAATGTTAGGGGGCTAAATGCCCCTAACAAAAGGTGCCTAATCAAGTGCCAAATCAAAAAACTAGATGTAGATATAGTCATTATGTAAGAGACCAAATTGGAAACTAAAGATGAAAGGATCCTTAAACTAAGAGGATGGAAGGAAGGATACTGCTTGTCCTTTGGTACAACTGGTGGCTTGGGAATCATATGGTGCTCAAGAAAAATATCTCTAAGATTTGTGGAGAAGGACACAAACTAGATCATGTGCGAAATATCCAGCCTAACACAAAGTCTACAATTCACACTCCTCAACATATATAGACCCTTAAGGAATCAAGAAAAAGGAAAAGCTCTAGGTAGCACTAACCTCTAAACTAGAAACATAAAGAAAAAACAAAATAATAATAGGAGGAGATTTCAACGTGGTACTCAGAGCCGAAGAGAAGCATGGGGGTCAAAACAAGACAACCAATGTAGTGAAGGATTTTGAAAATTTCCTAAAAGTCAATGATTAAATTGACCTCCACACTAAAAATGGAACATTTACTTGGTCAAAAAGAAGAGAAGGGGCGTGCTGCATAAAAGAGAAGCTAGACATATTTATATATTCCCAAGAATGACTGGAATCCACCTTCAACTTGGAAGCCAATAAACTTCTAGTGATTGGTTCAAACCATTTACCCATTGCACTATCAATCATGCCTGAAATGAAATAGAAAAGAACCTATTTTAAAGTGGAGAAAATGTGGTTCAGGAGAGAAGACTTGGTATCCCTAATAGAAAAATGGTGCAAGAGGCCCCAAAATGCAAGGGCACAAAAAGCTTCATTTTTGTAAATAAACTGAGATTCATTAAAGGAAAACTTCAAGAATGGAACAAAAAAGAATTCAAAAATATCTTCTTAGAAAAAGACAGACTGGAAGATGAACTAACCAAATTGAATGAGAAAGTGATGAAGGATGGAATGGGATAGGAGGAATTCAACAAAGAAAAATATCTTGGAAGAATGTATGGGAGATACTAGCAAGAGAAACATATTGGAAACTAAATCAAAGAAGTCACAATTTGGCAAGGGGCTAACACAATTTTTTCACAATATCTCAAAATTAAAAAGCACATAAAAGCATCACAACTATCCAAACCTCTAATGGAAGGACCATAGATGAGGCTGTGAAAATTTAGGAAGAAGCAGTCAATTACTTTAGAGAATTACTAGCCCCAAAAGGAGCAGCAGACGCCCATAGTTATGGTGATATCATGGCCAACATCAAAGAGCCAATTTGGAAGATGAACCTAACCAAAAGGCAGTCAATTACTTTGTAAATAAACTGAGATTCATTAAAGGAAAACTTCAAGAATGGAACAAAAAAGAATTCAAAAATATCTTCTTAGAAAAAGACAGACTGGAAGATGAACTAACCAAATTGAATGAGAAAGTGATGAAGGATGGAATGGGACAGGAGGAATTCAACAAAGAAAAATATCTACTAGAAGAATATGGGGAGATACTAGCAAGAGAAGAAACATATTGTAAAACTAAATCAAGAGAAGTCTAGCTGGTAGAGGGGGATGCTAACACAATTTTTTCACAATATCTCCAAAATTAAAAAAGCACATAAAAGCATCACAACTATCCAAACCTCTAATGGAAGGACCATAGATGAGGCTGTGAAAATTTAGGAAGAAGCAGTCAATTACTTTAGAGAATTACTAGCCCCAAAAGGAGCAGCAGACGCCCATAGTTATGGTGATATCATGGCCAACATCCCCAAGATAATCACACAAGAAGACAATACAATGTTAACAACCCCATTCTCAGTAGAAGAAGTAAATGAGGCAATATTTCAAATACACCCAGAAAAAGCACCGGGCCCTGATGGTTTCCTTGATTTATTCTATCACAAGTGTTGGCATTTCTTGGAAAAGGAGGTGTGGGGAATTGTTGAAGATTTCAGACAAAAGAAGCAATTTATCAAGGATATCAATAACACTATCTTGGTGCTAATTCCAAATAAAGAGGTATGTTCCACCTTCAGTGACTATCGACCAATATCACTATGTAATACTATCTACAAAACAATCTCCAAAGATTTGGCTAACAAAATTAAAAAAGATATTAGGAAAAATAATATCTGCCAACCAAAGTGGCTTTACACTTGGTAGGGATATCATGGATCTAAGTATCATCCTAGCAAATGAAGCTTTGCATACAATCAAACAAGATAGAGTGCAAGGAATGATGGTGAAACTGGATATAAGCAAAGCATATGATAAGGTGAGATGGATGTTTATGTTGAAAGTCATGGAGGAGTTTGGTTTCAACAAATAGTGGATACAAATGATATACTATTGCATCTCATCAACAAGATACTCATTCCTAGTAAATAGTCTTCCGTGTAGATTCTTTGAGAGCACTAATGGGTTGAGGCAAGGGGATCCAATATACCCTTTCCTATTTATAATTATGATAGAGGATCTTAGTAGAAACATTGAAAAATATTGTAGTCAAGGGAAGTGGAAAGGAATCCAGATTGCACCAGATTCAGAAGCTTGTACCCACCAACAATTCACTGATGATACAATATTATATGGTGAAGCCTCAATAAAGGAAGCAAAAATCATCAAAGTTTGTTTGGAAGAATACACATAGGCATTGGGACAACAAATAAACAAGGATAAATCAAAAACTTATTTCTTGAACATGAAGAAATCTATCCATAAGAGAGCAACAAACATATTGGGATACACTATTGACACAACACCATGCAAGTATTTATGGGTACCAATCTTTAATGGAGCCATAAGAACCAAATTATGGGAACAAATCATAGAAAAATGAAAGAATAAAGCCCTTAGTTGGAGAGGGAAATGGCTCCAGTATAGGTCGAATAATAATGATTAAGGCAATTTTATCAGCTCTACCTATTTATTCCATGTCCAACATGCAATTAATGACAAAAGTAGTTGCAAAGATGGATGGCATCTTGAAAAGGTTGCTATGGGAATGATCTAATGAGATACATAAAGTTACCCTTATACAATGGGATTTAGGACGAAGACCCTAGGATGAAGGAGGAGCAAGCATAAGGGTGATCCCACAATATTGATTTACAATTTTTGGCCAAAATGGACATTGAACTGATTTTTTCTAGCTAAATCTTCACTTTCAGGCACCTATAGCGGCTAAACCGTGAGGAATTTGAAGATAATGCAAACTAGTGATTTGTGAAATTTTGTCTGTAGATTCTAAATATATTTTTTTCAAAATTTTTGGAATAAAATTGTACTTCTTTTTCCATCTCCTTTGAAAACTAGTTTTTTTTCAATAAACACCATTTTTAAGAAGTGATGTTCACCGTATACAACATAAATTTATTTCCATGAAGGATACAATTCTAATTTTTTTGAATTTAGATTTGTAACTATGATATCTAGCACTTTCATTTGGTTTCATAGTGTTTTATTGAATATTTTTTCCTTAATTAAGTTTTGAAGTCAAACCAATTACAATTTAGACATATGCGGATCACATACAACATAATTTTTTTTGTATGTATCAAAATTCAATTTTTTTTTACTGGATCAAGGACATCAATATCTAGTGCACTGATATTTTTCAATTTTTTTATGATAATATGCTATTTTTACCACGTAGTGCGGGAACAAAGAGCTTGATTTTGGTGAAAAACCTATGTTTAATCAAACTAAAAAAAAAAACATAATAAAAACAAAACATATTAAAATTCTATTCGTTGGATAGCTCGTTCGAGGACTACCATCATCTAGTTGAGTATGTAAAGTCTCCATTTTCATCCTCAACTTGAGCTTCAAAGGGAAATTTTTTGGAGATTTTGGTACCAGAGGGGGAGAAGGGGGAAAAGGGAGGTTGAGTGAACCCCCTTTCCACAAATTTTCCTTTGTTTTTTTCCCAGGAAATGAGAAATATGGTGGGACCCAACATTTAATAGGTTCACTCTAACCAAATGTTTGTTTGAACCCCCAAAAACCAATTTTTTTTCCATGGGGGAGTTTTTTGCAATTTTCCTTCCTCACTAGAATTGTAAACTAGTTTTGTGGGTTTACCCATAAGGGACCTCAAAGCACAAAATATGGCCTTGGGGGCTAAGTTAGTTTGGAAAATGTACCAAAACCCACACCTCTTATGGTGCAAAATAATGCAGAAGAAATATTTAGACATCATAGACCGAGAAAGGATCTTAACTGTAGCTAATCCCAGAGAGGGGTCACATATATGGAAATTTATGATGAACAATAGACATATAATAACCGATCACCTTACATGGAAGATCAATGATGGTAAAAAAGTGAACTTTTGGAAGGATTCTTTGGGAGAAAATAAGCCTCTCATAGAATATCCAAAACTAAGGGACCATATCCCTTACATAAGCAACTGCATAGGAAAAAAGGTACGGTACTACATAAGCAAAGATGAAAAGCGGGAATGTCAGTGGAAGGATTTGCAAGACATCACAATTGAAGAGGTATTCAAAGCTAAACTAGTAGAAATCTTAAAGGAGAAAAAATTAAACTTAAACAACCAAGAAGATAAGATAATCTGGTGTGGTGCTAAGTTCAACAACTATTTTGTTAAGCTAGGATATCATATTCAGATGATAGAAAGAGATCAAACATGGCCCCAAAAGCTATGTTGGAGACACAGAGTATTTCCAAAAGAAAGAGCCTTTGCTTGAACTGCACTACGTGGTAGAATCTTAATAGGGGATAGACTTAAATCAAAAGGTATTGAATGCTCGAGCTGGTGTGTGTTATGCAAGGAAAACAATGAAGATGTGGACCACCTCCTACTAAATTGTCCCTATGTAGGATAGTGTTGGGATTGGATCCAGAAACAATTAAGTTGGAACACACCAAAGAATAAAAAATTGAAGGATCTTTTTACAAGTTGGTCTAAACTAAGAAAGGATGCCTTTTGGGAAAAAATTTGGACGGTTCCATCATCAATACTATGGAATATATGGAAAGAGAGAAACAAATTTATTTTTCAAGACAAAAGAAAAACAAAAAATGAGTTAATATCAAATATCAAAAGAAGTATTTTAGAATGGTTGTGTAGACATCAAATTTGGACACTTAATTTATCAAATTTATCACTTTTCATCTAAGCATCCTCTTATTTGAGTTAATTAAGTAATATTACTATTATTTAATTAATATCCTTAATTCTGCCAAATCCCTAAGGTATTTAATTAATAATTAAATACCTTACCTTCCTTAATCCCCTTTTCATCAAATGAATTAAATAAATATTATATTTATTTTCATCTAATCCTAATCCATTTCCTAATCTCTTCATTAAGGATGTGCATATGCCTAATCCTTGATTAGGATGTGTCACATCCTCCAACTTTTGCAAGTTGGCTTTTAATCCTAATTAGCCCCTAATTATCATCTAATTACTAATTAATTAAGCCCTGGTGGTGCAGCCCGAGATCCAGCTCTCTACATCCCAAGGAATTTTTAATTCCTTTTATTCACCCTAGGATCCTCTCTTCCCCATGTGAATTTTTAATTCACTTTTATTATTCCTAGAATCCCCTTTTCCCATGCATCTTCTAGAATATTTGACATGTCACCTCATGTACATGTGACCAATTCCCACCTTTTTGGAGCTCACCTTTTACCCTTTAGACTCTCCTAAGAATGTGAATTTTTAATTTACATTTATATTTTCAACCACCTCTCCTTTTCCCATGGAGATTTTTTGAGGAATTCCAAAGAGTACTCCAAAATTTCCCTTCTAATTCTCATAGGGGGACAACAATCCTTTTTAGAAGAATCTTCTCCACTCCCCAAAAGTGCTTGGAAGGTACTTGTCCTTCTCCACATCATGTAACTCCCTTCCACATCACCTACACATCATCCTACCTTTATCCACTTCACATTCCATGTCAAAATGTGAGGGCTCTTGAGTCCTCATCCACCTTAGCCCTTCATCTTGACTTTGTTGGATATATTCCAACCATTGAATTCTCTAGAGAATTCAAGATCCTCTATAAATACCCCCTCCTCTAAGGGCATTTACAACACTTAGCCATTTTATAACTACATGCTGCCATTTTGTGCACTCATCTAACCTTCAATTACATTCACTTGCATTTACATCCAAGCACATAGTAAAATCCTCCATTTAGCCACATCAAGAGCCATCAAGGAGCATACATATCAATCCAAATCAAGGGCCAACCAAGGAGTTTCAGCTGCAAGGAGGAAGGTATAATCATTTATCTTCATTTAACATTTTCCTCTTTGTATTTTCAAATTCCTTAGGCTAATCATGAGGTGTTTCATTATGTTTTCCATTGCATTTAATTGCTTAGAATAGGTTAAATATTTTGATATCACGGAGTTGAACACAAAATTAAAACTCAAAGAAAGACTAAATTTACAGTATGGGATGGTGAAATAATGAAGAATTGGAAACGACTGAAGGTACCACCCTTCTTCCAATTTGCCCCAAGCACAAAGGACAAGAGAGAAAAATCCAGATGGAGCTCCTCACTTAGGGGAAGGCATAAACTAAATGGAGACGGTGCCTCAAGAGGCAATCTAGGTAAACTAGGAATTGGTTGCATTCTAATAGATGAGAAAGGACAATTAGTGGAAGCCCTATCAACAAAAATTCCCCAAGGTTCTAACAACACAACAAAAATGGAAGGAATCTTGAGGGGTCTTCATCTATGTAAAGAAAAAAGGGTAAAAAATATACAAGTGGAGTGTGATTCCAATGTAACCATCAATGCCATCATAAAGGGGCAGAGTGGTGATTGGAAATCCCAACCCAAAATTCATAAAATAAAAGAACTAATGGAAGAAATATAGGAAATCTCTATAAGCCATATATACCGAGAAGCAAACATAGCAGTGGATTACCTAGCAAATCAAGGAATAGACTAGATGGAAGACGTGAAAAAAGGGCAGGAAGTGCAAAATTGGTAGGGATTGAAAGAAATATTAATGACAAAAGGAACTTCAGAAGCAAATGACAGGTAAGCAGAACCTCAGGTAAGTATACCTTAAACCAAATCTAGCATTGATTATTGATATGGAAAGTCTAAAATATGAAAAAACATTAAATCCTGAGTGTAAGGCTAATGGGTATAGTAGATACTAGTCTAAAAATCTCCCAAAATTTGATCACTAAGTAAGAGCACACTAAGAGAATGTGCTATATTTAAGATAATGAATCGTGGTATGCTAACCCATCATAATCTGGGGATGGGATGACAACTCATTGAACATGAAACAAAATGTAGTAGAACAAAAGAGTACCCATTAAACCAAAATAACACCCTAAAGCTAAATATAAAGACAATCAAAACAAAATATACCTCCTCTTAACCCAGAGGGGTGAAAGGATCCCATCAAAATCTATAACTGCATAAGGTCTAGACTAGCCTACTCAAGCTATTGTAATTGTGCGTGTGTCAAATGTGGAGTGTATTATAATGTCAACACAAACCTTAATGAGATGGTTTACATTCAAAGTTTGAAGCAAGTAAAACTACTCTATTCGTAATACAATCAAATCTTTCAAATATGTATCATTGTCCTCTATTTCTAGGGATTTATTAAACTATTTGGCCCTAATATTTCTATGGGCACAATGATTGTTAAAATGACAACCTAGAAAATGAGATTTGATGCTTAATATGCAAGCTAAGATGATTTCTATTTGCAAATGTGTGCTGAAAGGATTAGTGGTATGCTTCTAAATGAAATGAGATGATGGAATTGATGATAAACGAAAGATGATGTTGATGATAGATGAACAAGTGGAGATGCGTGAGATGATATGAAACTATAGTGAACTATCCATGATTATGCATATGATCAAATGCAAACATAAAACAAACTACCCTAAAATGCAACTATGATGCAATGGGGATGATAAAATGCAACTATGATGCAATGGGGATGATAAAATACAACTACGAAGAAATTAAGTAATCTAAAATGAGAATGCAAAGTAACACATGATATGAAAACTAATTATAAGACTCCATGAAAGCTCCAAGCTCCTAAGATAAACCTGCATAGTAACTTTGCTCAAATTGTGGATGAAAAATGGCATTATAACACTATTCCAATTTGTATCTCAAAATAACATTATAACATTACTCAAAAGGTGGATGATAAATGTTAAGGCAATAGGGTGTATTTATAGGGTTTCTCAAGCATTTTGTGAGGTGACACCTATCAACGGTCTAGATTCGAAGGAGAAATAATAGATGGTGGAGATGAAAGGAATCATGATGTTGTCCCCTTGACCAAGGACAACATGCCATGTGTGTGGAGAGAATCCTTTGACCAATTGGAAGCATGCCAAATGTATGGGATTCCCAAGTGTGTGAAACAAAGACCCATGTGCTCCAAATTTATTGGAAGTGTGGGGGAATAAAGCCATGTGCTTTTTCTCATTGGTGGAAGTGTTTGGGGATAATTATAATTAATAATTAGGCTTATTTATTTTTATGTGACCTTTATGAGGTGGCACACAAAAATTTGTAGAAATGTGCTCTAATTCTTAATCAGGATTAGGGAAGATTGATTAAATAAACACATTTAGGGTATTTTGTTTATTTAATTATTTAGAAGAATGTGATTTAGGATAATGAAAAGGAAAGTGAACAATATAAATAAAGTAAGACCTTGTTTATATGTAGTTGAAGCATTAATCAAATAGGTTATATTTAATTAATTGAATATGATGACCGTTTTTGGGTGTATACAATAACCTAGGGGAAAATAAACATAGCATAGAAAAAACTAAAAAAGAAAGCTATAGGAATTATTAAACCAAGGAAAATCTAAAAGAATGAATGCTCCCTAGAATCAGAATGCTAATTACACCGAAGGCATTCCCTCAATGAAGTTTTCCAATCCATTTTCTCTATCGGTGGTTTAAAAAAGGATGTAAGACCATTTAGAATAGCTATTGATCATTCATTACTTCTTGTCATCTTCCTTTTTGTCTTATTCACACATTTATTGTGGTTGGGAGTTGGTGTACCCTGTGCGTTGCAGCCGCCTTCTGCCTTCCTAGATGCATTTACTCTAGATCAGAGTCGGTTAAAAAAATATCTACTTGTTGATGCAGTTCAGCAGTTGACAAAAACAAAGCATTGAGAACATTTTGCGAAATCTTGAGGTAAATCATTTTCCCTGGTTTGAATTCTCTGCGATTCTTTCTTTCTTCTTCCCTCAATGAAGTTTTCCAATCCATTTTCTCTATCGATAGTTTAAAAAAGGATGCAAGACCATTTAGAATAGATTTTGATCATTCATTACTTCTTGTCATCTTCCCTTCTATCTTATTCACACATTTACTATGGATGGAAGTTGGTGTACCCTGTGCGTTGCAGCTGCCTTTTGCCTTCTTAGATGCATTTACTCTGGATGAGAGTCGATCAAAAAAATATCTGCTTGATGTAGTTTGATTGTTGACAGAAATAGAGCATTGAGAACATTTTGCGAAATATTGAGGTAAATCGTTTGCCCTGGTTTGAATTCTCTGCGATTCTTTCTTTCTTTCGTCTTTATTTCAAAAGCTGCACATTATTAGAATTTTTTTATTGGCTTCTAAATCTAAAGAAATAGTTTTGTGGTACTTTGTAGATTTCATTTGGTTCACTTTATTTTAAAAAAATAACTCATTCATTAGGTCTCGTTAATAGATAGACAAAAAATGTTCAGAATCTTCAGGTATGTCACTTGCCCTGGTTTTAGTCACCTCAGCTAGATCATTTGTTTCAATATTTTATTTGATCTGTAAAGTTGTTTTTGGGTAAAAAAATTCCACATAATAGTTTTTGTGGCATACCCCTTTCAACTTCCCTTGTATATATGTAGATTCGCACAAATTTAGGGCATTTCTTTTATATATAAATTTCATGTAAACATTCAAGTGAGGAGGGGAATTTGTAGGGATGAAAATAGGGATGCTTGGTACATAATTAATTACTACATCTGTTCATTTTCCTGATTGTAACAAGGATTATCTTGTGAAAACTCTCTCTAACAATGACGCATAATTATCTTGTCAAAATTTCTTTGTGATGACAGTGAAATTCGTGCCCATTGCTGAAAATCATTTTATTGTTGAGTAGCGAAGCCAGAGATGTCAGCAGCTCCATTGCAGATGCGATAAGATAAAACAAGAACAATTTACATGGAGACGACGCCTAGCTTCTTAGGTTCGTATCTTTTGCATCAACTAGAAAATATTATAAACACAAGCAAAAATAAATGAATTGAAGCATGACATTTGAAATTATTCTACATTGTTGGCATCTTGGACCCCATTAAATTTGTTTGAAGTTCCGTAATAATTCTGGTGGAATATCCGAGAGTTGAATTATTTAGAGTTTGTTCAATTTTCTGTGATATTTTCTATTAAAATTAGTCACGACAGAGAGTGGTGAGGAGGAGGAGCATGTTGTTTTATATTTATTAGTGGAGCATCGAAGTAGGAACATTGGTGTTAGGTTTTGGCAGATCAAAGTTTTGGAAAACATGCCTCAAGCTTACTGACATGAAACTTTGAAAGGGAAAAGTTGGTGAGACCCTCTGAATGTCTTATCGACTAGCAGCTGTGTTCTAAACTTCTGAAGTGCTTAGATTGCTGAGACTTTGATTCTGTCTTGCTGACGGGAGTCATAGGCAAAACATGCTTATCGTTGCGAGTTTTCCATCTCATTCCACCCGGACAGACCTCTTGCTGATAGGTTGGTTTCTAGTGGTTATCGGGGAGACTCGTGGAAATGAGTGACATCGAGGAGAGGCATGAACATTCAGAATGACTCATTCCAAAAAAATATGTCTCGTCGACGGTCTTACACAAGAATGTCTTTGGGGTGACATGAAGGCTCGATAAGAGTCTAACCGATGGATGTTTTTGTCACCGAAAAATGTGCATTTGGTATGATGTCTCACCGATAGCGATGGTCCTGCTGATGGATCTCCACGTGAAGAACTTCAGTGTAACCTCTTGCTGATGGTGTTTCTCTTGCCGATAGACTAGTCAGGGTGACATGAGTTGTCGATGATATCGGTGTAAATCTGGTTGATGATACTTGGTCAGGTTTACATTCAGTAAGAACTCTTGCTGATGAATGTGGTCTTGCTAACAGGTTGGTGAATTCGATATTACTTCTCAAGGTGTTGTCGATAGCGATGATCATGCCGATGGTTCTGTGATCGGGCATTTTGGCATCAGGGAGACATGATCTAGTGTTTCACCAACATGCGATACAGTTTGAACGCCTTGATCGAATGTCTATCCTACGTGGTTTGTTCTGAGCCAATTAGAGAAGCGAAATGTGAACCGTTAGTAGTTGGACTGTTGCAACCGTTCCTGTGTGGAAGATGAATAGATTGTGAGAAAAATGATTACGCTCGGGCAATGGTGGATGACGATGAATAGAGTGATAAGGAAGTGTTGCTCGATTGAACACGAATTGATCTGAGTGAATTCTTTGTATGTTTTCTGAGAGCTATTATGTACAAGATTGATCAGTGAATATTGTTGCTATAAATTGACATCAAAAAGTGAAGTCTGCACTTTGTATGTAATTTTGTTTACTGTAATACAGAGGCTTTTCTTGGTGTGGTGGGTTTTTCTCTCGTAAGGGATTTTCCACATAAATCTAGTATCCAATTGTGTATGTTCATTTCTTTGTTCTGTTATTCCTTTCAAGTGTATCTTAATGAACTGTAATTAAACAATTTAAAGTCATATCTACATTCTTCCTTGAGGTTTTGACGTTAGGAGAATTTGTTTCGCACCTAAGCTTTCCTTACAAGTGGTATCAGAGCTTGGCCAGTTGTGTTATCCTTGTGGGTATGTTGGGTTTTTTGTGTCAATTCTATTTAGTGGGAGTCTTGTAGAAGTCTGGTAATTCGAATTACAAATTAAGATGACAAGCACATCAAGAAAGATTGAAATTGAGAAATTCAATGGTAGTAATTTTGAGTTGTAGAAACTTAAAATGGGAGATTTGTTGGTTGATTGTGATCGTTGGCTTGCTATGTTTGGAATGAAGCCTACAGGAATGAAGCAAGAGGACTGGGACCTTGCAAATTAAAAAATCAAAGGGGCTAATAAGGCTCTATTTAGTAGACTTTGTTCTTCTAAATGTTGATGAAGAAAAGACTGCATCTTCTTTGTGGAAAAGACTAGGAGCTATTTGTCAGGGAAAGTCCTTGGTGAATAAGTTGTTCTCGAGGAAGAATCTATACTCTTTGAAAATGTAGGAAGGAGCGTCTATTGCTGATCATTTGAATGCTTTCAACATGCTAATTGCTTAGTTAGCATCTGTGGGTGTGAAGATCGATGAAGAAGATCGTTGTATGCTATTGTTATGTTCTTTGCCAGATTCTTGGGATCACTTGGTGATGGCTATTGGGAGTACGAAATCCAATTTTAAGATGGAAGATATTGTTGCTTCTTTGTTATTAGAAGAGATGAGAAGAAAATATTCTTACATTGCGAATGAGGCTCTTGCTGTTAGAGGCAGATCGAAAGAAAAAGGCAAGAAGAAGGACAAGAAGTCCAAATCGAAATCAAAAGGGAGATCAAAGTCTCCTGGCAAGAAGTCCAAGGTGCAGTGCTAGAATTGTGGGCAACCTGGTCATGTTTGAAAGGATTGTAAAGAGGAGAAAAAGAAGAAGTATTCTTCCAAAAATGATTCTTCTCAGAGTGATGCAAACGCTTTCATTGCAGCCTTGGCTACACAGGCACTGGATGATGTCTGGCTGATTGATTCTGGAGCATATTTCCACATGACATCTCATAGAGATTGGTTCAATAAGTATCAAAAATACGATGATGGAAGGGTGTATTTGGCAAGCGATTCATCTCTGGAAATAGTTGGCCATGGAAGAGTCAGAATTCAATTCCCTGATGGAAGAGTGAAGGGAATCAATGATGTAATGCATATACCAGGTCTGGCTCAAAATCTACTTTCTATTAGTAAGCTGAACAATATTGGAGTGCAAGTCACATTTTCTGGAAATGGTTGCAAGATGACTAGAGGCTCAATGGTGCTAGTTAGTGGTGCTTGGATTGGTACCTTGTATAAGCTGGATGCACATGCTATACAATGCAATAGTGTCTCTATAAAGTCACAGAAGGTGACTCATGGAGAAAAGGAGAAAAAATTCCTGATAGGGCAAACCCTATGGAAGTTAAACTTCCAATAGAAAAGACTATGCTCTGGCATCATAGGCTTGGCCACATTGGAGAAAAATGTTTAAAAACCTTGAAGAATAAAAACCTGGTTGAAGGGCTTGATGATTGTAACCTTGAATT